>JAWLRI010000157.1:2806052-2828025 GCA_034781795.1 Crypturellus tataupa
AGGCCCACGTTGCTGGCAAGGCACCTTAATTTTGGAGAATGTGGGTTTCCAGGTCTTAACGTGTGCTTTTTTTTCTACGGTGGGTGCCTTGGGCTGAAAGGAGGAGTTCAAAGCAGAACGTAACTGTTTCTGTGTGCTAAGTCGATGCTCGCTAATAAAACAATGGTATCCATTGACTATATTTAGCTGCTCTGCAGGCTGCCAAAGCCCATATACATTGCTGTGGGCAGAGAAGCAAGGAAGCCTAATGTGCAACAGGACTGGGGCTGGGATTAAAGGAACTATATCTTCCCATAACTGACAAGGCAAGCACTGCAGCGCTGTGCGGCTGGAACCGTATCAATTGTAAGCAGTTGTCTACTCAATTTTCAAAAAACTCACTGATCAGATAATTACTGGCGTTTGGAGAACCAAGTTGTGCCCCCAGTTAGACCCCTGCGACGTCTCTGAATGCAGTGAGGTCACCCAAGGGTAAGCGAGGGCTGAGTTTAGTACTTAAACACTTTTCAGACATAATTCTAGCTACAAAACACCTCTCTCCTAAATTGTTTGAGATCAAAATATTTCCCTTAGTGTCCTTTTATGCAGCAATACAGTGAAAAAATGTCACAGTTACTTACAAAAGATTTCTTTCACAGCCCTGAAAACTTGAGTTTGTGAAAAAATCTCAGAAGTTGCGCACATTTTTCCATGCCATGGAGGCAGGAATACAAAGCGTTTTTTAGGTGCATTAGGGTTCTTCCAAACCCTTCTCCCCCAGAGCCTCCTGCCCTGCCCTCTCCTCTTTAGGTAATCTGGTGTTAGAACTCTCTCAGTTGCCTTGTGTGTGCTTTGCTTTGGGACAAGAGGGACTCCACAATAGCCACAGAATATACTAGCAGCAAGAAAATAAGCTAAATATAATGTGAGGCCTCCTAAAGTTGACCCTGAGCATGCCATGATGGAAACACACATGTGATCGTGAACTGCTACGTTTCCTTTGGCCAAGTCACCCTGGCTGCATGTGCAGCCTCTCATCTGCCCCGAAGCAACTCTGGGCATAGGACTGTGCGCTGAGTGGGTGGCACACGGGGGTTGAAGCGCATTATGGGCATGACGTGTAGGTTAGCGCTATCCATCTGTATTGCCATGCAGACACAAGTATCCGGACGCTTCTGGAGGTGCCCAGTTTGCATCATACCATATGGTTTGGTCTGTAGGCTAAGTGACTTTCCTCTTACTTACGCTCTACATGGGCACTGCTTTTCTAACAGCCAATGAGACCAGTTTTCATCGTGAAGTAAAAGAGAAGGATCCACAGTTACACGACTCCACCAGCTTTCCTGTTGAGCCGTGCAAGCACTTCTGAACACTCTGGCTAAATGCGTATGATGCTTGGGCGCTCCAGCAGTTCCTGCTTTGCACATAAATTTGTCTTTGAGTTTTCTGGTATGTTACTGAAATCTTCATGATTATGGCAAGCATGTTCTTTTTATCTGTCTTGTCACAATGTGTTACTGTTCCCATTTCTGCTCAATTTCTTCTCCTTTACAGCTGTTGTGTTTATGGAGATGTCGGGTTTTGGCATCCAGGAAAAAAAAAGGCTTCACTGCCTTCCTTTTCAGAAGATTAATTAAAATTTCACAGCACCCCTCTAGCCAGTTGGTTGCTTTCATCTATAGGTTCTTCTGGCTTAGAGAAATTTTATTTAAACCCTTCAAGTGATTCCTTGAATTATCAGAATCTGTTCTCAACTACCAGAGATGTGAAAAACAAGTTTCAGAACAATACCAAGCCAAGCAAAGTAGGCTGAGAAAGTTCAGGTAACAGAAAAGTGCTTGGGAGCTTCTGGATCCTGCGGTCATTTATAAAAGCAAGTGAATGGGTCAGGTATATATTCCATGGGTCTGTCATCTCATGCAAGCTTTACTGTACACCCAGCATCCACCCATGACCAGTGTTTGAGCTGCCTCACATGCTGCCTGGACCTCAGAATTTGCACAAGTTAGAAATATGTATGTGAGGATGAGTTAAGGCATTTTGGAACACATGAGAGTGAGTGAAGCTGGCCTGTAAGAGCAACCACAATTAGTGTTCGCTGTCTTTGTTTGGTGCCTCCTGGGCACATTTCTTCTCGCACCACACAGGGTGAACATCCCATTGCAGCAGGCAGGCGCGCTCCGCTCAGGAGCAGATGCCAGAGCCACCAAGCCCAGACTGGGGTTGTCACTAGGAAGCTTTGATAATGCCTGCTGTGGATGGTGTATTTCTCCATGCTAGTGGCTCTCAGTCTGGTCATAAAAAACCTTGTCATCCTTGAATTATTTCTATGAAGGCTGTGAAGGGAAACAAGAAAAGTAAACATCGTCAACAGGTTTCACTGCACTATACAACTTCCTATAGAAAATGTTCAGGGGGCCGCAAAATTGTTTCAAAATAAAGAGTAGAATAGGGTAGATAAAATGAGTAGTTCATCATTGGCCTTCTATTCCTGCAGAGACAGGAACTAAACCACGTTTAGTTATCCTCCTAGTAACTAAACCAGTGTTATTTTCCTGTAATACCCATATTATTTTGAAGGAGATGTGGGAGATCTCTTCTCAACAACTTCTAGATTTACAACAATTCTGTTGAAGCCTAAGGAACAACATAAGGAACAAGTTCTTCTATTCCTAAGCAGTCTTAAAAATATAAGTCCATTTCTTTTGCATTTAAATATATTTATGAAGGGTCACCAGGGAGGACATCACAGGCAAGGACAGAAAGAAAAAAGAGTCTTCTGTGTTTCACAGAATCACAGGATGGTTGAGATTGGCAGGTACCTCTAGAGATCATCTACTCCAATCCCCCTGCTCTAGCAGTGACACTCAGAGCACATGGCACAGGGTGGCATCCAGGTGGGGTTTCAAGACAGAAAATTTTGAGGCTGGGTACAGCAACCCTCTGAGAGCCATCACACTCCGTGTCTCCCAGCGCGAGCTGGAGAGAAGACAGTTGGGTCACCTGACCCTACAAACCAGCCACCAGTTCCTCTGGCCAGCCTTGTCCAGGCCTTCCCATGGACTCAAGAATATGCTCTGCAGCTCAGTGCTCCCTCTCATCTTTCCTGTCCTCACCTTTTTCTTTCTTTTACTCAGGCTCCTCCACATCACCTTGTTTCGAAGTGAAACTAAGCATCCTTTAGAGCATCCTAAGTACTCACTTTGGATATAAGTCTTGAGCCCCTTGTCCCTCCAGCAATCCCTGCAATCCTATCCTTTACTGTGTGGTATCCTTTGAGGAAAAGATACGGGAGAGTCTCGTTACTCATCTCCTTGGAGGGGTGACAAGGGGAATTTCCAGGGGGGCCTATCCTGCTCTGAGGTACAGCAGATGGAAAGTGGACATCAGGGTTCCCAGAGATGTGCAAAGGCCCTGGGGGAGCTGCCTTCCTTCTCCTCCACCTGCAGCACCACCACTTTTGCCACAGGGCCATTACAAATCACCCTGCTCCCTGACTCGTGCCCGCCTGACTTGCTGCCTGTTGAGACAACAGGAACTGCTGTGCCCTTTTCTCCTGCAGAGAGAAGACCATATCTTGGGGTCATGGAGTAACTAATCTGACAAGGATTCCAACAAGCCAGAATTACATCCAACAAGCTGGCTGAGAATTGCATCTTCAGATCAAGGTATGTCTCAAATGTTGGCTATACTAACTCCAACTTTTAACAACGATTAAGAAAATAAATAGTGGAGACAGCTGTGTCTGTA
The DNA here is from genome assembly GCA_034781795.1 of Crypturellus tataupa. NCBI lineage: Eukaryota > Metazoa > Chordata > Aves > Tinamiformes > Tinamidae > Crypturellus > Crypturellus tataupa. The sequence continues at coordinate 2,809,782 of JAWLRI010000157.1, forward strand.
GCTTCTGGAGCATTTTGTGCTAGAGAAACAGCTTAGGGGTTCATAAGCTTGTGGGGTACAAGTGGTTTCACTCTTATGGATATTCACACCAGGGACAACAGAAAAGGATTTTGCAAAGATTGTAAATAAACATTTTCAAACCAAACCCTTAAAGGGGCCTTATTAGCAGTTGAAGCTGTAAGTTCAGCATTTGGACATCCTGTGCTTGTTGTCCCCGAGAGCAAGAGCGGGGCAGCCGGTGACAGGAGCTGGCACAGGGAGCTGGCTGGTGCTGTGACTCTGAGAACGAGGTTCTGCCTCGTGACAGCTCTGGTCCCACTTGCCCCTACCACGAAATGTGCAGATTACTGAGCTGGAGGTCTTAAAGCAGGCGGACGGGCAGAGAGCACAATCTCTGCCCCCGCTTCATTAAGGGCTCCAAACTTGGAGAGTCTGGTCTGCCTCTTTCCAAACACACTGGTGACACCTGTGCAGTGCAAGCATATTTGGGGAGGAAGGAAAATCTGCTTTCTTTAAACAAACAACAGCAAAAAAAAACCCACCACTTGCTGAATGACATGAGCCAGTTCATAATCACCTCTTAGTGAGGTACAAGTGAAGAGCACTAAGCCCAGCTGCTGGAGGCTATAAAATTGCTCCAACTCAGCAATTATCATTAGTTTAGCATTAGCAAAACTAATGTTTCTTCATAAACAAATGTACTCGCTGAAAATAGCCTAATTTGCAGGCTTTTCCTAGACAGCAGTGAACTGTGAGGTTAAGCTGGAAAAAAACTTCCATCTTCCAGGAGATCTGATGCTTTGATATGTGGTGTTTTCATGTCAGTTTTCATCCCAAGGTGGGATAAATTGACTATAATGGAAACATGGTCTTGCTTTCTTCGCATTCCTGTTTTGTATGAGTAGGCAGCTGTGATTTTGGGAAGTCCAAACAGACAGTTCACCCTATCAAATGGGCAGAATTTCTATTTTGCATATGTTTAAGTCATATTAAACCTGCCTGAAAAGGTCTAATTTTTTTACTAGAATTTTTAAAATAGAGGTTGGTGGATACTGAAAGCTGGAAAAACTCTACTTCAACCTACAGGTGCCTTAGTCTAATAGGATAACAATTATTCTCTATATGATACTTATTTAGTTGATGGAAATTTGGTAGGAGGCTCCAGAACATTAGGATCCTGGTCTTCACCAAAGTTTATAGGAGTTCTCAGTTAGTCAGTAGAGTAAGGCTATTATTATAAACTCAGTCTATATTTGTGGAGGAAATAGATATCTGGGCCTTCATATCAAAAAATTTCTGTTTTATTCAGTTTGAAGTAGAGGATGTCTCTGCTTAAAGGTCACAACTTCCTTAGGGGTTGTGCTAGACTCAGACCTTAGAATTTTCTAGTCTCAGTGAAGGAATCCAAACCACTTCCTCAACAAGCCAAACTTCCTTGAGACAAAGAAACTGTGCAAGGAATGAAAACATTCACCCGGTTGCATTGTCTCCTTCGTACTTGCTTCGCTGGTACTGAAATGTGTAAGATCTCTTCTAAAATCTTACTTCCTGCAATCTGTCTTTGATTAAGTGGAAGGTTTAGCCTGGGTTTGAAATAAATATGAGGAAATGATTTCCAGTGACGTGATCACATCAGCAGGATAAATATTCCTATTTGTCCTCCAGAGGCAATACAGGTTACTCCTGCTTCAGAACCAGAGGTTATAAGGTTCACTTCATCAAAAATAAAGTATTTGATTGCATGTTATTGTTAAAGCTGGTTATGTAGAAAGAAACTTGGGAAAGTGAAAAGCTTTTCTGCTAAAGATAACTTTAGCTGATTTATTTAACTGGAGGGCTTTGAAACATATTTGATAGGTAAAGATAGAATTTCCCCCTACAAATGTAAGCCTCCAATGCAAACAGCCTCAGAAGGAGTTTGCTGGAAATACTGAATTTCAGTTCAATATTTCCTATGAATGCTGAACTCTTGAATAATTGGAGAAAAGAGAAAATTTACCAGACACAAGCATTTTTTTATGATTTGTTGGCAGCATGTTGACTTAACTGTTTTCATGTGTTGCACTGAAATTTTTAAGCCCTTTCACTAGTGCTGAGCTACGAATAGGTAAAAGTATTCCTTACCTGGAGGAAATGTTATCAAAACACTTGATGTTTCCTCACAGATGACTTTGTTACTGTCATGATTCTCTTACTATTTTAAAGATGATACAGTTAGAACCAGGGGAACTGCCTTTGATCATCTGTCATAATCCTATGCTTGTGATAACTTACCATGAAAAAAATGTTATTTAATGTATAGGTTCCTCAAAAGTCAGTAGGAAAAACGAACTGAATGACAAGAGTTATGCGTGGGCATTGCAAGGCAGGTCATAAGCCAAAGTGAGTCAGCTTTAAACTAAAACAAATGTCCTATTGAAGTATATTGCAGTTTGGAGCTGAACAGCTGTTCCAGGAGCCCAATGCTCCGTAGTAGAAACTCACCAAACAAATCTGTGCTGTCTTTACAGGGCAAACACCGTAGAAAGTCGATATTCACTGGTGCCAATAAAGTAGGAGAACATGCTGCTGGGATGTGGTCTTTGAAGAGGTCCCTGAAGGCAGGGGAAATATTCATATTGCTCTGTCCTAAGACTTCTCCAACATTGCTTGTTGACAAAAACTACGTGTGAAGAACCCACCTCTTCCACTCAAGAGAATTAAGTGAATTCCACCTCTTGCTTTTTTGTCCTGCTTTCCACCATCCCTATCTTCTACTGGTTATATGATTTTATAATTTTTTTTTTTTTAATGAACATCTTCTGTACTTGACCCAGGGAATCCAAATTAGGGTTACAAAATTATGGCAAGACCAGTTCATTGTCAAATCATCAAATCACTACAGAGTCAGTGGCCTTACAAAGGCCAGGACATGGGTGGTAGTAAAAGACTGGTCTTTGCTTTTAGTCTGCACTTGCATATTTGGGTGAGCCAGGTAAAATATTTATTGTATGTATACACACACATACACGATGATCTTCTGTGTTTTCAGAAGCTGCAGTCAGTACATCTCAGGGAAAATAATAAATTTCAGGAACTCAACATGACCCGTAGAAATTAAAATGAGAATGCCTTTTAATCTTATTTGTACTGTTGTGTTTCCTCTACCCACCTCCTTACCACTGATATGACTATTAGAAGACTTTGAGCTCTTTCTGTAGCTCTGTTGTGGAAGCAGGTTCTTAGTTGATGGGAGATTCCCTCTAGTTCTAGCTGGCAGAAGTGTTATCTCTAAGCTATTGTATAAGTCTTCTTTCTTAGTTTATTAATAAACAACCTGAAGGCTTTGTTCAGTATGATAAATAGTACAGATCAAATTCACAACTGCTGAACTAGAATTAGTGCCCAAATTTCAAGAATGGAATGAATACTGAAGCATTTTCTGAAAAAAAATAAGTCGTCACTCTTGAAAACATTACTACCGTTCCTGAGTCTATTCAACATTACTGTTACTAATTTTGAAGAGATTTCTGTAATGCAATTGAGCCTAGAATTTGTCAAATCATAATTCTGTGCAATAACTGAAGATGATGTGCTCAGAACCAGCTGCTACTCCATCTCCTCTTATTAACATAGCTAATATGAGTGGCAACTTCTGCAGTTTCCACAGCGCACCCATAATATGTTTTCTGGGGTGCAACCAGATATGTTTGTGGTATATTCTCTGCAAGTTAAATGCCTTCATTTTCTTTATGTTTGTTACTTGAAACACTTATGATATGTTTTTATCTCCTGATTTGTTGTTGCTGACTGGACCTACCTCCCACAGACCAGCTAATTCATCAAGCACAAAATGTTGAAAAATGTAGTTTGAAGAATTGTGTTTTGACAACTGTTTTTAGGACTCTTTTTTTGACTTGAGCACTTTCTTTTAAGCTTTGTAGGAGTCTGATCCTGTCAGTTTGAAATAAAAGCAAGTGACTTATCTTCTTTTTCTTTATTAAAACTGAATGTCATGTTTATGTTAAAAAAGCAGGAAGGGGGAAGGAGGAATGGCAGGGAAGGGAAAGAAAAAAAAAGAAAGAAAAAAAGGGGAAAGAAAGGCAAGGGGAATCTTCTTCTGACTTCTTGATAAGACTGAAACAATTTATTAGATAGCTATGAAACTCTGGCTAGCTGACAAGAAAAGAGAAAACTTCACTTAAAAACTCACTAAAGAGGGGAAATGGTGTTCTGTTAAAAATCAATAAAATTGGGACACATGACTAAAATGAGAGATAGAAATTAACTATGCTAAGGAAAATAGCATGATAGGATTCAGGATAAAAAGGACTGTGAATGTTTTAGGGAAAAATAAATGCTTGAAGTGAATAGGAAATAAATGGGGTTGGTAAAAGTTTCATAATAATCCTGAAAAGACAGAATGGTCCTGGAGAAGTTCACCTTTAAACTCAAAGAGGCTATTTGTGAAGAGGCATCCTTGCATGTACTAAAGTTAGTGACATATATGTCACTTTAAGGAAGAATTATAGAATCATTATGGTCAGGAAAGACCTTCTAGACCATTGAGTCCAACCGTAAGCCCTTCACCACCACACCTGCTAAACCATGTCCCTAAGGGCCTCATCTACACGTTTACTGAACACTGCCAGGGACGGTGACTCCACCACTGTCCTGGGCAGCCTGTTCCAGTGTTTCACCACTCTTTCCATGTAGAAATTCTTCCTAATGTCTAACCTGAACCTTCCCTGGTGCAACTTGTGGCCATCTTCTCTTGCCCTATCAGTAGTTATTTTGGAGAAGAGATCAATCCCCACCTCACTACAACCTCCCTTCTGGTAGTTGTAGAGAACAACAAGGTTTCCCCCTGAGGCTCCTCTTCTCCACACTAAATAGCCCCAGCTCCCTCAGCTGCTCCTCATCAGGTCTGAGCTCCAGCCCCTTCACCAGCTTCATTGCCCTTCTCTGGACTTGCTCTAGCACCTCAGTGTCTTTCTTGTAGTGAGGGACCCAGAATGAACATGTTGTTTGAGGTGAAGAAAAAGCATTAACTATTTACAAAAAGACAAGTAGGTAACTAGTAGAGCCAGAGCACGTTTTTTAAAAACCAAAGGCAGATATCTGAAAAAGTGGTTATTTAATAGATAGGAAACCATTAAAGAAATACCAAAAAAAAAAAAAAAACCTAGAAAATTGTTATATTTGAGAAGACTTGTATCTTGAAAAATGCCTATTTTGTGAAAGTGATAAGAACTGAGTAAAACCTTAAAAATAAAACTACGTTAATGTTATAAATGAGACCAAAATTACCAACAAAAGTTTCTTGAAAACAGGAAAAAACAGATTAAAGAAACCAAGAGGTGGGATGTTTGGAATGAGAAATACCAAATTTTTAGCATTTGGCAGTGATGAGCTTCAGTGATAAACTATATCTTTCGTTTTCAAAATGAATCGCAGACCTTATCCGGGTTTGGTGCTTTATGTCAAATTTGATTTTAGGTTCTTGTAGTGGCTAATTCTGTTAGGATGTTTATTTCTGTCTCAATGCTCTCTTGGCTTAATTTTCTCCTGACCCATCAGAAAAATCATAGATACTTTGTGTGAAGTAATTCTATGTGTATGTGTGTGTGTGTGGTGGTGAGGCCAGGTGCTGGAGAGAACACAACTTCTTATAAAACTCATTATTGTACTTTCTAGAGCAACCAGGCTGTTTGAAATCACTCTCTGATGACCTGAAGGTTTTGTGATTTGCTTTCAGCTTCCTTGAGACCAGGATTTGTCCCTTCATTTCCTCACAGTTTTCCTCAACTGATCTGCTTTTCTCAGTAGATGCTATGTAGCTGTGCTTTGTCTGCAGCATCTTCACAACTTATTACCTAGTAAATGCAGTCAATATTCTTGTATGAAGCTCCTCCCGCTACTGGCATCCTTGTTGTTGTTGCTGAAAAATGATTTTCTTTTCTGAAGGAAGTCCCAGAGGGTGTGATAAACTTCTCAGTGGCAGTGCTGGGAAGGGACAAAAAATATTGGAAGGTTTATTTCAGTGCAGAAGGATACTGATGGTTACTGGATTTGTGGAATATTTTTAGCTGTGAGTTTTAAAATTCCAGGTTGTATGGGAGCTTCTCCAGAGTGTGCTTTCCTTTGGGGTAGAGGCAGTATGAGAATGACTGTGTTGTATTTTAGTCCCTATTCTCAGCTGGAAACTGGAAAGTCTGCACAGAAAGGAGAAACATACTGTGTGAAAAAAAAACATCTTAACTGAGCTGTATGGTTGCCATGAAGTTCGTATGCTTGGTTAGCCTAGCTTAGTGTAGCGCAGATCATGATTCAACTCCCTCAGTACTGGCAAAAGGAAGAACAAAGTCTCCATTTGTAAGCAGGACCCCATTCCCACCAGGAGTGTGAAACTGAGCGTGATGGAGCTTGCTGGAGCTGGGGGCGGAGAGCAGAGAGTTCCTCCCACTAGGAGCTGTCTTGTAAACTCCCAGAAGAAGATGCATGACAATTTTCATTGCAAGAGCTCAAACTCAGTAATAGCGAGAGAAAATGTCTCGGCAGATCCCTGAAGTGGACCAGCAGACTTGGGCAGACAATGTTCTGTCTGTTCAAGTAAGGTGCTTTTAGGGAAGAAACTGATTTATGTAACTGATTTATGACATGGAAATGAAGACTATGCCGTGGTATGCAGAGCTTATATACCAGCTGAGCCACCAGTTGCCCCACACATCCCGGTCTGTATGAAACAGCTGGATTCTTTTTTCTTTCTAGGCATAAAGGAATAAATGAACTTTTTTCTCTCTCTTTAGAGGTTTGAGTGACTGCACAAATTAAAATGGCTGCACATGTTTTATTTTCACAGAGGATTTGAGTAGCTGTAGTTCTTCACTTTGTGTGCAGTGAATTGGAAGCCGATCCAAGCTGCTGGAGGTTGTCACAACATATTTGCACTCTTCCCAGGGATTAGCAAAAAGAAGCGAGACCTCATGCTCTACATAAGTTGTACAAAAGCTGTATAGAGGAAGCTGTAGCTTTCATATGGCCAAAGAGGCAGGTTAGCAGTTGAGCAATACGGTTTAGGTGCTTTCAGGCTGCTTTTGTCAGCCATGAGAGAAGGTTTGTACATGCACGTTGCTGGGTGAAGATGAGAGGATTACAAAACAAACTGATAAGATTTACCGTGCTGTGCCAGAATTTAAGTCTGTTACAGTGGCTTTGTCTGGCCAAAGACAGAGCATTTCTCCTTTCCCACCAAAATAATGTCGATGTGAAGGGAAGCACATGGAGCTTTTGCTGGGGTCCTGCTACAGGAGTTCTTGTGGGGTCGTAGCCAGAGGAAGAATACTTGCTGCTTCTCATTCGTTCTTTTGCTAGGGCTGAGTGTCTGATTTCTATTAGAATAATCTCATGTGTTTCAGGATCTGGTAATCCAAGACGAGGTCGTAGATCACTCTTCTAGATCTCTAGATCTTTACCCAAGCATGCCTGCCTGTGTTTAATTCTCAAGTCATGAGCTACTCAGATCTTTTTGTTCTGCATGTTTGAAGAGAAGGAAAAAAATGAATGATTTGGGATATGCAGGTTTCTTTAAAGAATAACAAAGCACTTTTTTCCATTAAGAATTTTTGACAGGATATGGGAAATTCTCGTTAATGATTGAGACTGATGCAGTATTGCATCTTAGAAAAGCTAGAATGTTTCACCTCTTCTTGATGGATCTTACAGGAATATTCTATTCTCTATTACTGATACTTATACACCAACATCTAAAGACAGTGCTTTGAGAGCTCTCACAACAGAAGCAAAATCTTGTTCTGAGTGGATGTAGGAGACAAAAACAAAAATAAATAAATAATTGAGGGAGGTAAATTTAGAACAACAGTTTTGCTGGAGTTGGTGTAAGATTATCTTTAAAGCAATAAAGTATTAAGCAATAGGATTAATAACTTTCCAAAATGCCAGTTTGCCAAATTAATGCTGTCAGGTGAGAAGTTGCACTATGTAAAAAGGTAAAAGGTATATTTTTCTCTCTCTTTTTACTGATTGCATTCCAGTGTCCTGAAGACTTTCAGAATATTGTTACCTATGAAAACAGAACAATTTTGAACACTCAAGGGGAAACCTTGCTGTTTTGTTAATTGGCTTATACTAAAACATTGTGCTCATTCAAACTGTTTGAATGGCTCTTGTTCAGTCCTCATTCAAGTGTTCAGTCCTGATTCAAGTGTTATTAATTCGGGAATCAAAATGCCTTTTGTTTCTATCAGATAAATGTTGCCATAGCAATTGTGGCCTAAACAGATGTATTAAACCACAGGAATGTATAGAAACCAATAAATAAGAACACACATTTACAGAAGCATTTCAGTTTTAATAAACCACACACTTTTTNNNTCTGAGAACAATGACATGGAAAAAAATATGAATGGGTCTGTGAGATAAAATTACTTCTATACAGTGGTCATTATTATTGTAACATTTATCAAATCTGAGCAGCCAGCAAAACATCTGGCTTTGACAGACACAAAAACTGTAGGGTTTTGGCTCTACCTTTGTCCTACATACTTTCCATCCTTTTTATCTGTGCATGTTGTCAGAGATTTTGTGAAGCTAAATAGACTGCATTTAATGCTACCAGCACAAGCAAAAGTCAAGGGATTTCTTTCTTTTTTTCTTTCTTAGGCATTCAGATTAGGTTTAAGTAGAATTAGCTTGAGGCTTGGATCAGCAGGCCCCTGTATCCAGAAAATGTGATGAGAAAAGTGAATCATGCTTGAAGTCTTTCTTGTTTGTTTTTAAATAGGCTTTTATGAGCTTCTCTCAACAAACAGTGCTCTTTCCTTATGCTAACCAAATGATGTCATGCAGCTGATACCCTGCATGTCTCATCTCAATGATCTTATCTGAGATTGAAATGATTCCTACACCTGAAATGAGTTTTTAGGGTCTCTTGGGACAGCCTCCAGAGAGCAAGCTGTCATACCCACCACCAGTCCAATTGATGCAGCTTGGCACAGCTGGCAATTTAGGATCAGAAAATGATAAAACTGAGAGAAGACGGAGTCTGAATTCACACCTCATCACACCCCATAAAAGACAATTTCTCAAGGTCAATGTTTAGGTGAAAGAGTGAAGCAGCACTTGGCAGTGGTCCACGTGCTTACCAGCTTACGTAGCCTGCATACAGCTGCTTCCCCAAGACCATGACAGAGTATGGAAGAGTGTCTTTATTTTCTCAGAGATACAGTCACTACCTTTAGTGATTCCACTTTCCTCACATCCACAACACACACTTCTTTAGCTTCCCAAAGCCAGTTTGGTCTTGCTCAGATGCGGCAGTTTACATGGAAACTGTTAAAGCTGGCGTGACAGCAAAGACATTAGGGAGAGAAACAGACTTCTTATGAAGAAGACTAATGACTGACTATCATCTACCACAAGATGGTCCACAAGCAGACATGACCAGTGGGCTACTCCAGCTGTGGCCCATGAACATTTCTGTCTTTCTTAGGATGCTTTAAGGGCATGCTTAGGCTGAAAGCCACAGAGGTTGCCCTGGGTTATGAAAGAAACACCACATCTCCAAGAGAAGCGATTAGTTTCCTGTAAGTGAAAGGTAACCCTCTACTGCCTTCCAAAATGTGTCGGGCAGTGGGTATTTCCTTAGGAAAAGATAATGTGTTAATCTTAGAAAGGTCACCCTGTTTTGTGGGGAAGAATCCCATAATATAATAGGAAACTTTCCACCACGTAGAATTTGACTAAGGTATACTTTAATAATGATAAACTGCTTTGTCTGAGATTTGGAATGGATTTTTTAAGGTGCCTTTAGATTCCTAATGATAAGTTGCTCCAAATCCTTGCTGAACATAAATGATGGGTAAACATCAACATTCACTGAATATGGATGTTATTTTGGTAACTTGTGAGACATAAAATACAGCAGACAATACACAGAATATTAGTAACACATACTTAAAGTGAGTGGGGAAAAAAAGTGACGTGTTATCATTGAAAGAGAGATCAGATGTTAATTTTAGGACCAACTTGTAGTAATAACAGGTATGAAACATACTAGTTCTTGCTTCTTCTCCCAAATAACACATGGCGATACATCTTTAAAACCATACCACTTGCCTCCTGTATGTATTTGATTTTGCAGCTGCTGCATATGAAACAGGGGGCTAAAATGTACTCTTGGTTGTTACTGTACCATAGCTCTAAATTTGGGCCAGAGAAGAGGATGGGGTTTTTAAACACATAGGCCATGCATTTGAATGCACAGCCCCAGCCTTTCTGTGAATCATTTTAATCCTGCATGCCAATCTGCAAATGCAATAATCTGGACTCTGCCTATAGCTCTATTAAAAAATCTTATACGTCTGCCATTCTTACTTGCTGGCCTAATTCAACATTCCCTGACAGTCATGCTGCTTCCTTGCTGGAGCTGCTGGTTTGGTGTGAGTTAGGTTTACCAGCAGTGAGCCAGAAGCGCTGGTAGAATATGTTATCAGAGACAGGGTCTCTCCCTCCTCTTCTGTCTCCTAGTCTCCCGATGCTTTCCACCTTAAACCAGCTGGTCTACTCTGAGATTCCCCTGATCCAGCTATCAATTTTGTTCCTGCAGCCCCCTCCACGGTGGGAATGTTTGTGCTGCGCTCTGCCATTGCTACAGTCGCAGAATGACCTGGAGATCTGAAGCAAAAAACAGATGTCTCAATAAATTTTTGTCAAAATGTAATTATCTTGGGAACGGGGAAACAAATGGTGGGAGAGGCAGGACCAGATGCATGACGTTAAAATATGCAATCATAATTATAAGGAAGTTTTAAATAACTAAGTGTAGAAGCCAATGACTACAGCAGATATAATCCCTCTTTTGTTGTTTATGGCTTTGATTTCAAATGAATCCCTGAAATTCAGTTTCTGCTAATGGTGTTCAAAGCAGAAGCAGTGTGGGCTGGACAGAAAGTATCATCCTGAGTGCCTTTTCATAAATAAATCTTGGCAAATATGACAGGCTATCTTTCCCTCAGGAATCTGGCCAAGTTGCTTTTTCCTCTTCGGCTGATAAAATATGATGAACTGTGGGTTTCATCAGAAACCATAAAGACTTTGTATTTTCACTATTTAGAATGTTGGCTGTATATTAATACAATATGCTTAATGGGGGGGAGGATGCTGCCTTCTGAGTACATTTGCTTGTTTTTTTTTTCTGTATAAAAATAGAATTGGATTACTGTTTGCATTGTCAGCTGAATAAAAGAGAGTTCCTCTTGAGTGTTTAAATAGCAGCCCAAAGCAAATGCAGCATCAAGATCAGGTTTCTGTGCCTGACCAGGGGCCTAGGGCTGCTCCATTAAGTACTTTAGAAGAGGACGTGGTGTAAATATCCCAAACCTGCAAAAGGAGCATTCATTTTTTTAAAGGCAGCGTAGTTCTTCCTCTTGGGATAAGTCGTCATTTATAACTTTCATAGGATAAATAACCAGTTCCTTAGTGAGAAGACTGAAAGCAGTATCTTGTATTATAGGATACATTCCACTGCCCACTTCCAGTAACTTAGCAAGTGTCTTCTACTGCAACTGGGGATATTGAATGGTAAACTTATGGTGGTTATCCTGCAGGGAAAATTTCTCTGCACCAAACAATGCCTAACCATAGACACACTTACTTTACTGAAAGTCAAGTTCACATGTTTGTATCTAGTGACTGTTCTTTAAAAAGCAGGGACTTGAAGTCAGATCCTCAGTGCAGCACATTTCAGTTCTCTGGTGCCTTTTGTGATGCTGTTTCTGAGGCTGTATAGTGAATTATGAGAGATAATCTCTCTAAAACAGCAGGTTAAGGCAAGTGGGGAAAGCTAATCTCCTTATCATCTACTGCGGGCTGCAAGGTCCAAAAGTTCAGATTTTTAATGGTGGTTTAACATTTGAGAAACTGTTTAAGCCACAGCAAGTTTCAAAAAGAAAGGATCAAGTTTCTATAAATTAGACAGAACCATTCTACAGTTGCCCTTTTGGAAAATGTAGTGGAGAGTCAGGTCAGTTTCTTAAACTTCCTTTTAGGTGAAAATAGAAGAAGCCACTACCAGACACTTGTAGTGATGTTACAGAAATTCCAGACTGATTAGAGCGTTTCCTAGCACAGAGAGTGCTCAGATTCTCCATGTCCTGTACAAAAGTCGTTGCCATTCTCCAAAGCTCTGCATACTGCAGCTTGGTGGGTCCATAGATCCCCTTACCAGAAATGCAGGTACCTGAAGCATCATCTGCAGCCAGGCTGCCTTCTACATGCCTTTCTTCCCAAGGGACTGTTTTAACTTGAAGGAACTTTACTATTGGAGAAGGCTTGGAGAATTAAATTTACTCAGAAATTTACTCAGAATTTACTAAGGTAAATTTTACTTTACTTTAAAGGCTATTCTATCCTTATCTGACTTTCTTTGTTTCAAATTCATATCCATCCTATGAGCTTAAAGGATTCCAATGTTGTTTATCATGACATACAAATAGCAGTTTATAGCAAGTGTTCCCATAACTTGGTGAGCAGCTGGCCAGAATCCATCCTGTGAAGACAAGTAAAGATTATTCAGGAAACATTAAAACTTTACTCTCATAGCTGACACCTTGTTTAAATATTTTAGGGTTTGGATGCATTCATGGTCAACTTGTGACATCAAAAAAAAAATGTGCAAGTTAGTTCAACTTAAAGGATGACATGGTTACCCTCAGATACCCTGTTTTTGTTGTGTTGACAGACACAAATCAAAGACTTTGTTCTGCCCACAACCATACAAGTGTCTAGGACACCATATTTACCTTCACTTTCAGACGTATGGTGTTGCTGTAATTGTTAACTAAGTATGAGGAATGAATTACACAATTATCAACTCAGTTCATAACTCCGTTTAGCCTGTCAACTTTTCTCCTCATACAGCCCACTTTTTAATTAATATTGAAGCATGTTAAGGAACACACACACCCTGACCAAACCCACAAGTCTATTTTAGTTCAGAAGGCTGGTCTTTAAGAGACAGACTCAGCATTTAACATTTTGAACAAACCTACCCTAAGTTTAAGCACAGCTTTCGCTTCTCTTTCGTGAATGTATTTTGAGGCATTTCTGGCTATATGCTATATGGAAAAGGAAGGAAGAGAAATTTAAATTAAATGGAGATACTTAACAAAATTTCTGAGCTCATAATTGGAATATATTCACTTGTAGTAAGCCTTCTGATTGTTATTTCATAGCTAAAATCAACAACACCGAAAGGTTTGCTTGAGTTGAAATTGGTCACAGACCATTTAGGAAAATATGTTTTTGCTTTGCTCTACTTCAGCTTGGATATGAGAGTACAATTGAAAGAATAATTTCCAGTCATTAACTTATTGAGTAGAACATGGGGAACTCTTTCAAAGTTGGTTTGAAACTTATACATCCAACTTGCTGAATTTTAGTGACTTTGGACACCTAATATTAGCCTGATAGGTAGGTTTGCAAAAGACTTTTAAAATGTAAACATAAACATAATCTTCCTCAAGTTAATCTTTTATGTGTAAGGAGCTGCTGAAAATCTATGACAAAGGACAGAACATGTATTTTAGCAAATATTAAGCTAGAGAGCTGCCATGTTTTTATTCCATCCCATGGTAATATAGCAGTATCCTTACACACATTACTATTGTATTTTCCTTTTGTTGTTTACTCATAGGCCAGCTAATAACAGCTGTTAGAAAAGATCGTGTTGAGGTTTATAGCTGAGGTAATGTCTCTTCTGCAAGAACCAATGCAGGTCTCCTTCAGAAGGCACGTAATGCCTCAAGAGTCCATCAGAAATGAAAATAGTTACACCCCATTTTGAACTACCCACCTTAATAGCCTTATGGATAGACCATTCACCTCAGACACGGGAAAATGAAATTTGATTACTTCCTGTACAATTCTGTATGTGAAGTGTATTGCCAGGCTCTCACTTGACTCGCTAAAGTCTCTCAGTGTCAATATTCTACCAAGAGAGTTTAAGAAAATCTAATCCTGTGGCTAAATATATTCCTGGAGAAATTTTTAGTAGTTACTAGTTTCAGTAACTGTAGGCAGGATTTATTTAACTTTCTGTGCTTTCTATGTGTTTTGCAGTGGAAAAAATAATGCATGTGGCATTAGAAATTTTATCAATGCTTCATTTACATTAATCCTAACAAAACATTTTGAAATGTTTGCTTTACACACTTCTTTCTCTTCTTGCATCCGATGGATACTGTTAAACCCAAATATGGAAAGCTCCTGGGATACACAAGTCATTTACTTTAACAGTTTGTATCCTTGACTATGTGTACATATCGTTTCCTTCATCAGTACATGATTTAGCAGTCATTTGGTTCAAAACCCATTAGAGACAGCTGTGGAGCTGGGCCTTTGCTCGGTATGCAGTTTGCACAGAGTGCACAATGCTCTAATTGCACTTATCGCTAACTAAGTAACTAGAAAGCTTTATTCTCTCAGATAAAAATAAAGGCATAGCTTAATTCCTAGATAGCGGATATAAGAAAGAGGTTCAGACTGTGACACAGGAATGTAGGGCTGCCAGGCCTGTATAATCCAAGGAATCGCTTACTGTTGTTCAAAGTGAAATTACCTGTTACAGCACGGCTTGCTGTTTCCCTAGCTCATAAGCTCTGACGGAGCTCTGCTTCATCTCCTACACCGTTTTGTGCCCACTTTTTGATCTGCCAGATGTTTTGTCTGCCAAAATTCAGTTAGTTCTTCATTCCATCCCCTTCTTTAGCAGCAGCTTGAGGAAGTGCTAGCAGAAATAAGGAGTCACTGGGGAGACAAAGGCAGCGTGTCTAGAGCTGGGGATACTGCCCGCTTTCATCGTTGGCCAAGACCAGCAAAGCTCTCCTGGTCTTGGTGGAGTTTGGCTCTATCATCAGTTTACAAGAGTAGAGTTGGTACATGTGAAAGGCAGAGCGTGAATCGGTTTTAAATTGTTTGCGAAAAGCGTGGTCATTAATATCCAGATAAGAAAGTAATGTATAGATGAAGTATTTGGGAAAACATGACCTTCCTTGCTATTGAGACGGTGGTGAGGAGGTGGGTTTTTGATATGGGTCTGATGCAAATCTTTCTTCAAACTGTAGGAATAATTACATTGACTTTGATGGTGTTTTGGACCCAACTACCAAGTTTAAATACTGGATGCAGTACTGAATTTCTGTCTGTGTGGCTTTACTACTTTGAGAGGTTTCAGCTATGATCTTCATTAATAACCCATGTTAACTTTAAAATTTTATTTAAAAAATAACCTTCACACATTGTTAACATTAATGTTGGGAGCTTCATTGTGCAAAATAAGCATATTTATTTTGCACACATATCTTGACTGAATCTTCTATTTTTTTAAAGCATATTTTGCGTCTCAGATTGTTCAAGGTAACTTACAAGCATGTACATTTGTATTCATGCAATATGAGATGTCTTGTACGAAATGCTGAGATCTCCAGGCATCGAGCGTAGTGGACCCAGTAAGCAGCAAATGAATAAATAATCTCCTCCAGATTGCAAAGCAAAATTGGAAAGTTCTGCAGTGTCTCTGAAGACTGAAAAGTGAAGAAATGAAAGTTAAAGGAGTCGATAGGAACTGGAAAAGAAGGTTAGAGTAGAAACGATCGTATGATATTTGTAACCTGTTATTGAAGATCCTTCTTGTGTATATATTTCTAAGTTGACCTGAGCATCCATAAGTAAACAGATTGTTTACTTATGTGTACAAGGCTGCAAATTGGAGTAACAGCAAGGACAAAAGTTAGTAAAGGCTTCTCATTCGTTGATGTTTTAAACAGCCTGCTTCCCACTTAGATAACAGTCTTTATAAAAAGCAGAGAAAAGCATTTTCCCTAATGTACTGTGTCAGGCTCATCTGCTGATGATGAGCAAAACTAGCAAACATGTAAATAATGAGGAAGAACACCCGTGCTTCATGTTACCATCGTGGCCATTTTGGAAATGTGCAATGTGCTATTGCCTGCCAAGTCACTCAGCTTCAGGAAACTTCACTGGAGTTCATAGGTAGAATGTAGGTATATTCTCCTCATAGGGGAGGAGTTCACCAGGAAAATGTCTGCTTGGATTTTCAGTGTTTAAAGTTCTGGGCTCTGGGTTGTCTTTGCTTTTAAATTTGATGGTCAAGTGGTGGTGGGATATAAGGATACATGCTGTAGTTTTTCAGGAAAAACAACCCAGTTAACGGAGGCAAATTACTAGTAAACTGTAATTTTGTATAATCTTTATAAAAAGAAATCAAAACATTTTAAAAAGATTTAATAAATAAAAAAAAGTGCCATAATCCATTTAAAAGAAAAAAAGTTTTTTAAAGATGTTTTCAGGTTCAAATGTTAGTAAGATTAGACTTTAAATAATAATAATAAAAGATATTAGAATTTCATACTTAAAATTTCAGAAAAACTCAGTATATACCTAATTTCCATGTAAGTTGCTCTGAATTTTGTGCAGCCGCTTTCTTTTGTTCTTCGTGTGTCTCTGCTTCTTCCACACAACCCCCCATACCACATGCGCTGCATTTTCCCCAGTTTCCATTTCATCCTTCTAAGAACTGCTCAGCCTAAGTACATTGAGAACATGAGGACACGTCCCCAAAACATAAAGTTAACCCGTAAGTGCCTAAAGTCAAATTGCATAAACTCACGGAAATAGATCTAACATAACCTTTTCAACCAATATACACATCCTAACAGCTACTACTGCTCAAAATTAATAAAATTATGGAAAAAGATACCTCTCTGAGGTGACAAAAGACACATTGTAATGAGGGGGTTAATTGTCATGATTTATATTCTTTTTATTTAATGATATTTCACTCTTCATCTCTCTCTTATGTATTGCATTCCACAAATGATTTGCAAGCTAGGAAACTTTGGATAGAACAGTTGTCTCAAAATGACCAGGAGTCTAGGGTGTATATGCTTGAGTCCATGAAAATCTTTGTCTTCCTAGGTAATTAAACGGTTAAGTTTTCTAACAGATGAAAAAGAGAATCTAGAAGTTTTTGCGATTTCATTGCTATAAGAGTTAGCTGTAATCATGCTCCTTAATTTATTTTTCATTTTCATACTGCTGAACAAACCCTGCAGGTTTACAGTTCCACAGCTTATTGTACATATGTATATATGTATGCATTATGCAGAACCTAAAACCATATGGAGAATTCTGCTTTCTCGGCGCCTTTTTTTTTCTTTCCTACAAGGAAGTAGTTAAATGTTTTGAGATGCTATTAAGTCTTTAAGTAACAAAATCTAGATTCCACCTTAAAAATGTTCCATACTGTACGTTGCATAGCCTGGGGTGCAGAGTAGCTGCCAAATATCTATCAGAGAGTGATTTATGATATATGATATGTTCCTCAGCCCAAGTGGAGACTGTTTAGTTGAAACATGAGAAAGGAGAGGCCTTGTGCTCTCAAAACCATGATGACAAGTTTCTGTTTGGCTTTCTGAGGGAACATACAGTACAAAACGTGCCATATTTTACAACACCAAACTTATGTAAGGAACAAAACTAAATTCACTTAAACCGTGGTTTCATTACATTTTCCTTTCTGTTTTTTTTCTTTTTTGCGTGTGTGTGTGTGTGAAGCCTGCTTCTTATTGAAAAGAAAGTTACTTATTTATTTATTTTTGTTGGGACTGTGAAATAAACTTGCAACAGCTTGATGGTGAAAATTTGAGTATTTTCAGCTGCATATATCTCTATGAATATATTTTAATGTCACTTCAGACAAAGCATTTACATTTTGCTGGCACTTTCTTTTCAACTCTGGCTAAATTCTGTGCTCTCATTTCTGTTACCTGCAGCAGCAAAGCAGCTTCTTCTGTCCTTTGGAAGAAGTCCCTCTCCCACATGGCTGTGGGGATCCACACGGTAGCGCGCCCACACAGCAATATGGGCAGTGACCTCTAGGGTCTTGAACAAGAAAATTCCTCCACGTCTCATGTCTGTGCTCATGGACAGTTACAGCCATGGTAAACAGACCTGAACTTTCAGAAGGAAAAGCAGTCTTCATTAATTCTGTTACTGGATTTATTCCTTAATGTTATTACATTTTTTCCATGCATCTCCTTTCCCTGTTCTCCTGTAACTCTTGCTGTAAGGCAAACAGGGGTGTGAAAGGGAGTCTCTGCACGGGGCAGCCTGCAGCATGTTCTGATCTCAGGTGATGTCTCCCACAGCTCTACAGTGAGCAGAG
>JAWLRI010000157.1:2837739-2881350 GCA_034781795.1 Crypturellus tataupa
CCCCATGCTTCGCGCATTGGTGTACAGGCATTTCAGGGAAGTAACCGAGCCTGCAGGTACCCCAGGAAGAGTGAAAGTACCATGTACCAATGAAAAAGAAATACAGAGATAATGAAGAAAATCTATGGCAAAGGAATTCAGAATATCAAAATACAAAACTGTCAGAGATAGTGTAGAGCAATTCCTTTGTTTTCACACTCAACAAATGGAATGAAGGCCATATAGACGACGCACTTATGGAAGTGTTATACCAGGCAGATAAATCTTCTTAGCCCTGTTAATCCTCAGTTGTGTACTTGAAATAGATTTTTAGTGGTTATCTTTCCTGCATAAAGACTGGGAGCAGTGGATGTGTGCATTGAACCTGTTTTTGAAGATCATTGGCATTTTAACATACTAAATCTTTATGTAGAGCCCAGCTAAACTATGGATTTTCTTGTCAGGATGTAAATAGCCACCAAAACATTTGCTTTCTATCCTATGCTAGCCAAGGAACAAGCTTGATTTCACTGAATGATCCGTGTTCAGGATACAGAAAAGAAGAGTCCTGTTACTAATCGTTTACCTGTTACAGGTCAAGTGTAAAACTAACCAGGGATTGATGCTGGATTTTTTTAAATTTCTTTAGCAGAAAAAGGATATGATACAGTCTTTTGTGAATACTTGCCTAGGATAAAAGGATTTTACAAATTTTACAGAAAACCATGGATGATCGCAGAAATGATGGCATAGTACATAAATGAAAAAGTGGAAGTGAATTCTTCCCACACAGTTGTGTCTTTAATTGGATACATCACTGTAGTTGTTACTATATGCAGGAAGGACAAAGCATTCCTTCTGCTGAAAAAAAACTTACATTTTAAGTAAGAAGTCATTATTTGTGTCAGTTGGCAAATTTTTACTGTTAAATATTTCCTTGTTCCTCCATGCAGGCCTCCTGCCACCTTTGTTGGGCTTCCTGCTCTTGGGTTGGACTTTTCTTGAGCTTAAAGGAGATGATCCTTAAATATCAACCGGCTTTTGGCCAGTTCCAAGGAAAAATGAACAAACCATTAACATACATCTCTCCTACCTCCCACTGAAAAATATTTAATGTTGAAAAATGCACAAACGTTTTCAGAAAATGTGCAAATATTTTCAGCAGTGAATTAAGACTGAAATGAGGTGAGTAACTACTGGAAAGGCTGCAGTAGTGAAATTCAAAGAACCTTTTGTTCCACTCGTGTGTCCATTCTGTGGTACTAATAGAGAATCAGTGGCCAAACTAGTATTGCCTCCTGTATGAATAGATATCACACCACTTCTTCTGGAAGAGGAGAAGGTTAAATTTTACACGTATACTGTGTATATGTAGCAAGCAGAATTTCTTTCCTCCCTCCTTCTTCTTTGTCTGTCTTCTATCCTTTTCGTAACAGAAACTCTTTAAAGATGATATTTTCACTCTACTGCTGTTCTCTGTGAAGACAAAATCTCAGACATAAGGCTTTAGACTTTATCTTTGTCAAATCAAACACTTATAACTATTGTAGCACAGAACAGAGAAATCAGATTTCAGAGCTTTAGACTGTTAAGTCTGTCTTGGGGACAAACACTATCTTTACTAAAAAGCCTCTAATGAGAGATAAAACAAGTGTGTTCTAGTGTTGTATAAGCAAAGACTACTTTAGCACTGGCTCATTATCAAATTTTAATGCAGTTATTGATGAGATTTTAGCTTTATCAAAATCATACTGGCTCTAACCAAGAGATAAAGACTTTGATCTCACAGTTTGTGATGACAACAGAACTCTGCGTGAGCAGAAAAATAAGATTCTCTTCTGATGCTCGATGATGTTCCAGTCAGCTTTTTCTCCTTAAAATATACATTTGTTGGAAAATCTCAGGGTTAGCCAAGCATGAATGTTCCCAGGTATGCATGAAAGGCATGTGAGATTACCCACTGTTCCGAGGCCTCTTGACATATGTGCATCTTTCTCACGGTGGGACTCCAGTAAAGAGGATGCTGCAATTTCATAGCCTTGGGACTTTGTGTCAGGTTTACTATTTTAATGTGGCTCTCTTGCACATGTGTTGAAACGGTTAGGTTCCTTAACAGCCTTGGTGTTTCAAAGGAGATCTCATTAAAACAGGATCCTGTTCAAATGTTCATTTGAATGATTATTTGTTCATTCAGTTGTAACCATAAACCATCTCAGTGCACCGTGCTTGTTGAGAAGGCTTCAGGTATTGTGCTCTTTACCTTTTGCTTTTTCTTTTAGTGAGAAATTACATGGAAGAAGTGAACAAAGGCTTTGGTATGTTTTTAGAACTATAACTGCTAATAATGTCCTGTTTTTATTTTTCAAACCTCAAAAAAACTTGAGCAATAAAATATTAATAATTAATTTACTGTAATTGTTAACTATTCTTCTTTTCTAAACTTATTATTAATTTTAACAATGTTAACAATAATGTTATTAATAATAATTAAGGCTGTTATTAGTGAAAAATTCATTAGAAGGATGCATTTTATTTTACTGTTGAAGTTGTAGGATTGATAAAATGCATTTGTCATCAATAACCTATAGAGTGGTCTTCAGAGCATCTAGATTAAAAAATCACATGCTACTCCTGAAAAGAGGAAGAAACAGAAGTAAATGAGAACTAAGTGTTGTACAGTGGTGAGCATTAATATGGGGATAACTTATATAAAGTAGGTGTTGAATTGTCATGGAGTGTATTTCTTCCACATCCTGGTGTTTCTAGCTCATGTTCTTTTGCAATTGTTGCCTCGTTCTGTGAAAATGAAATATTAGAGACACTCTACAGGGTGTGTTAAAGATAAAATTTCTAATAAACTCTTTATTTCTAGAAAAATAATTTTGATATAACCACTAATTTGATAAAATGTTTTAAACTGATTTATAATTAAGAGTTAATGTCCAAGGAATAGAATATTGCCGCAGGTTAACGGACTCCTACTGCTGCATGAATGCAGAAATATTTATTTTCCAAGCAGGAGGCGTTGATCCTCTGACGGTGTTCTATTACAACAACGTTATTTCTATTATACCAAATTACTAGTGCAGATTTAACCACTTTTTTTCTGATGGATGTTGGTGCATCAGGGTGACAGTTACTTGCCGCACCATATTTGACCTACAGTTCTTTTGTAGGAAGCTCAGATAGTAGAATGAAGAGCCGCTGTCTAGATTTTACATATATTGCAGACTTAGATCAGATCTTGTTATTTTCTTGGACTGTCAGAGGAATAGTTGTTTTGATGCTTTCTATTCTCCCCTTCCCAGTTATCCCTACTAAAAGTTTCTCAAAAAACAAAAAAGGGAAAGAAAAAAAAAGAAAAAAAAAAAAAGAAACACAGCAAAACTTAAGCTTCTGTCAGCTTGTAAGCTCTCCGGTAAAAAAATCTCAGCCTCTCTATGGAGTATGTGGAGGAAGGGGGAAGGAAAATAAGAAGCAATTTCCCTGCAAAGCAAACAAAAATTAATAAGACTTTAAGGGAGGTGGGCGGAGGGAGAAATGCAGTGCCTAAAAGATCTTTAATTTCTATTTTATTTGTGTTACGGTAATGTGTAGGAGTTGATTCATCTATAACAGACAACCAGTGTTCCAAAGAGCTTTTAACTTGAACCTGCAAGACAGTGTATGAAAGGCTAATGGATAATTAAAATGACTCATACACCCTTACAAAAGTGTGAGTGGCAAAGCCAAATTTTCTGATTTTCTAGCTAATGTGCTTGCAGAATCACATAGTGGCCCTTCTAGCACTTTCTGTCACAAACAATATAACCAAATAAATTTGAAACACCAATTAGTCTGCAATCAAAGGGTTTCAATTTAATTCCAACAAAAATTTGTGAATAATTAATCCAAAAATGACCTTTTTTTTTGTCAAAAACAGTTACTTAGAATGCATCACCTGAAAACCCATGTTAACATAGCGTCATGCAACTTGGTGGAGTCCTAACGTGGTCAGGGGCGGAAAAGCTGATTCCCGGGAAGCATAATGGAGCTTGTCTGTGCACAAACTTTTATGCCAAAATGTGTGAATTCATCAAAATTAGGACAATTTCCCTCGTTCTCTATGCTCACTCCTCTTTTATTTCACCTCCAAACGCCCTAGAGTGTCTGTAGGTGAGCACCTACCTATACAGATGCAAGCTCCAGGGAGCTTGTGGTGCTGTCTTACAAACCCTGCTCCCACCATCGCATGAGTGTGCCTTTTGGGAAATACCTCCATTTGTTTCCAGAATATGGATCTGTAAAGCGGTGGGAACAATAGGATGGAGAGATGAAGCTGGTTGTAAACACTCCTGGGATTACTGGAGAGGAAACACGGCTCCAACGGTTTATGTATGGCTTGGGTTGTAGTTTAAATCTAACCTTGCTTATGATTCCCCAACTTGATTAGTGCCAGCTTAACAGTAGCCAAGACAGAGAAATGGTCAGCAAACCCTTCTCCCTTTTCAACGTGCACATGCCTGAGGCTCCAGCATGGAGAAGCATTGGAGAAGGAATGTGTTTTAAGCAACAGTGAGACTGAGGGGCAGGTGCATGTTCTCCCTTGTCACACTCCCTCGCTCCTCTGAAAGATTTCTTGGGTCAGCTCAGATTTACCAGTTTCCTTTGAAAGGTATTTTTGAGCAGCCGGCTAAATTCTTTATCAAAATATAGGCAATATGTTATTTCCGTTGCTGAGCAGCCTGCACTACATTAATTAAAGTTAGTTTCTTTACTAGGAGAGGGAAAGGGTATGTAAGAGGGCAGGAAATGATCTTTACACATCCGTCTCTCCTAGGGAATAATTGAATGCCAAGACTGCTGACCAGGCTGCAGCTAAAGCGAGCTTTTATTAATTTTCTGCTAGTGTTTCCGTCCTTTTTCTACCACGATCCCCTCCTTCCTCAGTATGGCAGCCCTCCCAGGTGGGTGACAGTGCAGTAAAGAGCAGTTTCTGCTTGGCTAATAAATGTGGAAATAAAAAAATGTGTTCCCTGAAGCTTAGCAGTGCAGTCTGAAAATATGTCCTTCGTACACAGCACACAGTCCTGCAGACCTCAAGTTCATGTTTGTCAAAGTTTAAGGGCACGCTAAAGCTGAAGAAGAAGCTAGGACATTAGTATGAGTTCACAGTTGACTAGTGGAGGTGTTGGTTAACTGCTGTTGTTGGTTAACTGGCTATCTCTGAAAATATTATGGGTCTAATGGCACAGTCAGACCTCATGTCAGAGCAGCTTTAGCAAATCTATGGCTAAAGAGCTACCAGATTAACACTAGCAGAAGAGAGACTGAGCCTAGGGCTTTGGTGAAACATAAATGTTCTCTTCCTGATTTTCCACCAAAAGTATTTTGGCAGCTTTTTATGGTCAGAAAGGAAAGGGAGGGGATGGATTCTGTGGTGGGGTGGAGTTGGTTCATTCCTGAGAACATGCTGAAGCTTATGATTACTCCAGTGTAAGATGTCTCTTTTTTTCCCGGTAGATTGTAGAGAAAAAAAAAAAAGATATTTGTGCACCCAAAGACCCTAGGTATAACCTTGAATGCTTTTCCATGAATACTTCATTAATAGGAATGAGTGAGAAAGTAAGAAGAGGCATAGGAATTTACAAGTTAAACAGGAGGAAGGGTATGAAGGAAAGTGAGAGGAGCCAGTATAAATGAGTAAAGACGATGTGAAGCTAGACCTCACAGCTATGCACACGTCTGCTAAGTCCTCCTGGGAAGATCTCACCCACATCTCTGGCACTTCCAGAGCAGATAACCTAAGCTGACATTGACCTTGGCCACATTACAGAAGTAATATTTTCAACAGGACAAACTGTTGTTGAACAACATCCCCATTGAATTACTCATGCTTTCCTTTAGCAGGCATGTGTGTTTTCTTTTCCATAACAGTTTTTTTTTTCTTTTTTTTTTTTCAGTGCGTACTAAGAAATTCCCACTCCTGCTTCCATTGCTGAGTTGCAACGTGTACTTCCATAGTGTGGCCATATATCACCCTGTTACACTGTTCTCTTTAAACAAAGTAATAGTCTTGATAAGTAACATAAAGCAGTTTTGTGAACATACGGAACATAGGTGATACAGGAGAAAAGTAATGACTTTTGTGAACTTTGCATTCTAGGTTTTCAACTTTAGTGAGAAGTTGAGGCCTTCATAACTAACAATGTAGCTCTTGTAAGAAAAACGCCCTTTTGTTGCCACGTGCAGCAGAAAAAAAAGACTAGATATGGATGAGGGGAACTGAAAAATAATTCAACAATGGAACTCTACTTAAAATGGCATCAAAATTATTAAATTTGTATCATTCAGCTCCCCAGCTGTTTCTGGAGCAAACATTTAATGGAAAGTGTGGGATGTTTTACATGGATCTCAATACTCCCAAAAAGCTGTCATTCAACTATGTTTTTTCTCTCTTCTCCTGAGAAACAGGATTTGTCAGACTTCCTGAGCCAGTGGTATTTAAAATATAAACAAATTGAAACAAAAAAACAATAGCTTTTCTTCACTCCCTTCCCCCTCCTTTGTACTTGGCTTTTTATAAAAACATTATTAAAAAAAAGCTAGTTACAAACCTATGTTAAATGTTAAATGTTATTCTTATGCAGGGGAACATCTTCTTTTTTTAGTTAACATTCAGTTTCATCAGTTAAACAGCATAAACCAAGCAACTTCATTCTGGGTCTGGTTTCTTTGAGACTTCCTCCTTTCGATCAGCGTCTTACCTTACGAGCAGGCCACAAAAATTAATGATCCTATGCATGTACAAAGGTGTTAATGTGCTAGATAGATGGTAAGATTTGTCCTTATGTCAGTGCTGTGTCCTGCAGACAGACGCTGCTGTAAGGGAATGCAGAATTATGCCTCTGAAACATTTTTCCTAAACACAGGCATTCGATTTGTCAGCACTATATAACCAAATATAAATCTGAGAGTCTACACCAAAAGCAGCTAACAGAAGTCACTCATTAATCCCTTGTTGTACCCATGAAGACTGTTATGCTCCCTTCCCTCCAGAGTGGCCCCTTTCTCTCAAACAATGGTGAACAATGGAATACACTTTTATTTTCATGTGATGGGCATGGCATGACATAACTTTCCTGTGGCTTTGTTCTGTTACTTGTGGTTTATAAGGTTACTCCTTGGTCAATAAACTGAAAACTGCCCACCATTACGAATTCTTCCACAAGGTCATAAATGTAAAAAGAAGACCAAGAAACAAACCAGAGCTACCCACATCCATGCTTTGTGCTCATGGTTTGAATTTTCACATTATTAGAAGAAAATATCCTGATGCATTTTTCAGCCCTACTCTTTTCAGCAGAAACTTTCTATAAGGCTTCTCCGTATGGGAGATGGTTGAAGACTCTCACTGTGGTAAGCAGGCAACTGTCTGCCTCTGAGAGGAGCTTAAATGGAGCTCAGCAATCAAGGTCAGGATACAAATAGAGTATCTCTGGCCTGAGGATACTATAGGCAAAAGTCTCCTATCTTAACTAGAAGGATGGCCATGAGAGTGAAGAGGTTGTAAAATGTCTCCCACACCTCAACTCAGCATTCCAGAGGCCAAAACCTCAAGATATATTCAAAGTAAAAAAAATTGTAAGATTTATACTGCAGGTTCCCAATCAGAACAAATAAATAAGCAGAACCAGTACATCTCTCTTCAAGGCAGTATCACATCTCAAGCAAGTAAGTTACAGCACCCAAGTTATATAACCAAGTAAATTATAGTAGCTGCTCTAGTAACACATGCCTTATCATGCTGTGTTCTGTAATTAATTGCCTGTCACACTGGGTAGTTTTCCATTCTATCCTCTGCCTTGCTCCAAACCACATAGTAAAGAAAGAATCTCCAACATTTTATGTTAAAGTCTTTAGGACAGACCACAGTGCAATTAAACTATTGTGCTGCTGGAGGTGCATAACAACTTGGCATGTGGTTTACCCATACTTCACACTTGGGTTGTGTCAAGTCAGGGTGCCAAATGGCAGCACATGAAGTCTGTAGATGGTGGCTGAATGCACATTGCTGTGGCTAGCCTGCAGAGCCCAGTTCCTTGCTTCGAGCCCTGGAAAGCAAGGCAGACACGCTGCAAAGGCTGGGAGCTTGGCTAGGCTCCTTTGGCTGACGGTTACGAGGGAGATCTGTGCCCTGCCTTCCCTGGCTGGAGGAAACCTGGTTAGGACATGGGAAACACACTGTGGTGGAGAGAGGTGATGAATCCTGGAGCCTGTATTGCCTGTATTGCTGCAGGAAAATACTATAGCTGCTTGGAAATGTCCTGCTGCGAATCTCTGTTTAGATTTTATTTTGTGTGAAAGCCACCTGGAAAATCTTCCCAACTGAGCTGGTGCGTGAAGACAACTTGCCAAAACATCAGCTCAAGCTCTACTAATTGGAATACTGGTTATTAAGTTGTTATTGGCTTAAGTAGTTCTTGGAACTGCAGAGCAGTGAAGTGAATGTGTCAAAAGTGCAAGACAGCGGAGGTGGATGCTGTCTTCCCTTCCTTTCCCTCCAAGTATTGGTACTTGACAGCTCACTGTCTATGTATTTGTGTGCCTGAGATGGGATTTTTAAAATACATATGATTATATGCAAAATGGAAGTATATATGCTTACTTTTACATATGCATATGTTGTTCATACGCTTGCATAAGAATGATCCAGTGACCGGCTTGTGGGCTTTTGTGTAACTATTTGCATTTTGGTATGAATTGTTATGGCATCTAGTCCAATCACAACAAAATCCACTTCTTTTCTTTCCTATCCTCCAAGCCTGCCTTAATTTGTCAGATGCGTCCTGGTAACAGGCTTGAAGGGAGAACTGGCATGTTCTGTCTTGTGCATCAAAATCCCGTGATTTGAGGAAAGAACACTGAGGTGGCAGTAGCACGTTAATTTGCTGCTGGGTACTTCTGAGCTGTTAAATGGCATAGGGTGTTATTGATCCAGATCTCCTTTTACATCTTGCTGGTGCCAAAGATCCTTCACCTTAATGTAGTGAAAAACTGGAAATAAGTGAAAAACCTGAAAAGACTGCCTTTGGTGGAAATGGGTATAGAACCTATGTCTTTTCCTGATAGCGGCTGTGTCAAGCATCCAGACTCCTCCTCACGCGTGTATGAGGGGAAGCAAGCTCCTTTGATCAGCCCGGGTGGCCTGTTGCAGTTGCTGGGGTACATGTGTAAAAGCACGGATACTGAAAACAGCTGTACCTAGACGGTACTCGCACACGAGAGGCAAGCAGGATGAAGATGATTTGTGCCTTGATTCAATCTCTGTTGCTCACCATGAGGTCAGCAGCAGCTCCGGTGCCCTCAACATCTCTGCAGCATTCCGCATTGCTAAAGCCACTGAGCACATTTCAGGGGTTCTCAGAGACTTTCACACTAGTGCCTCTCTGAGGAATAAAAGAAATCAACTGAACCAATCCAAACCAGATTAACCAAATTAAAACCCACAACACAAATTCTGAACAAAATCCTGAATAAATAAAGAACTGATATAATTTCCCATGAAATGGAAAGAGCTAGTGGTGTAGTGCTATGTAAAATTGGAAGAAAACACTGTTCCAGAGAGCTGGTGCAGCCTGGAGCAGAGTCCAGGGAACAGAGCTGTGTTTATCAGTTCCTGACTGCGTATTCCCTGTGGTAGCAGAGTACTTGACTGATTACGGCTCAGAATGGGTCATTAAGCACCCAGGGTTAGAATATATTTTCAGGGGCAAAACTTAAGTTCTGTGTGTCTTTTTTTACACGGTGTTTACATTAGTAAACCCTCAATCAACTTCACACTTACATTACAAAGAAATATAATGGCGTTACTTGAAAATATTACAGAACAACATACTTCCAGGTCTATAGCTTATTTTATATTTCTTCTTTATTTGTCTGAAACAACTAATAGCTGTTGTACTACCATTTAATGAGCTGTTTCTACAAGTTTTCCTTATTTTAGAAAAGCACATTAGCATAGTATACACACACACAAACATACATGCACACATACACACTATAATAATTTATTCAGAAATGCTATTTTTATACTGTAATTTGAAAAAATGTCTTTGATATCATTTAGATGTGTTTTTTTTTCCAAACTTATTACAAACTCTGGAGCCTTATGCCATTTTTAGAACATTTCCTAGGTCAAAGAAAATTAATGTAGAATTGTTGAAGAATAGTAGTCAAGGCGTGAATTAAAAAGAAGGTATGAGGAATTAAAAGATGCAAGAATTAAAAACAAGACACAAAAAAGTAACAAAGCGAATGAACCCACACTATTATCAGTCCCACACACTTGACATACCCCTCCATCACAGTCCCACCATATCCTCAGCTGTCTCCATCAAACCTATTTGTATCTTCAGCTCCTTTCCCATCTCCAGCATCACTGGCTCGCGCAATCCCCTGCACCTCCTACCTGGCTGGGCTGGGGCAGCAATGACCATAGGGACTGGTCTATACTGAGGTGCTCCAGCCTACTGGGACAGCAGCTGCCTCTCTGGTGGCGAAACAGTTTAATACTACCAGCCGTTCCCCTAGGAGGGGCAATAAACTGGGGCTTTCATCAGATCTTATAAGTATTTGTGGCTGACAGATTGTTGGTGACTAATTTTGTTTTGGCCTAAAAATATTTGTGCTCCTAAATATCTACTACTTGTCAGCAATTTAAAATAATTACAACACTTGTGGAAATACATAATTCTTTCATTACCTTTCTGCTAAAAGAATATAAATTAAAATTGCCAGAAGGACCATGTTCAGAAGCTGTTGGAACAATCAGAAAAGACCTTTAAAGGCAGGTAAGAATTAGGCTCAATGTTGTAATGTTGTAATAAGGAAAGGCCATACTTACCTGGAAAAAGGAAATTATTTAAAATAGACTTTGTTCCAGTTTGCCCTACCATCCTTGTAAGATATGCACAAACATACACAGGGTACTTTTTGAAAGGTAGGAAGGGAAAGAAGTGTCTACAAACAACTGTCTCAAGAGATTGATAAAACTCTTGGATTTTAGAGCTTCCTGGAAACCTGTCAGAGCCGCTTGTTTTGTGGTATTTTTGGGACTTCTGGTTCAAACTGGAAACCAGAAATGAAAATGTCCTTTGGATGTGGCTCTGGAGAGGGGAGTCCCTAAGAAACACGGGCAAAGGTGCTAACGGCTCGCACGTTAGTGGTTACTGGGACATGGGCATCCAGGCTGAAGCCTTCCCTGGAAGCAGCTAAAGCTGCTGCATGGTGGCTGCACCGACCACAATACCGAGGTAGCGGGCCTTTCAGAGCGCTCCTTTCCCTCGGAGCCTCCCAGCCTTGTTGAGATTTCCCCCGTGTGCCATGCTGTCCCTAATAATAGCCCCGGACTAAGGGTTTCTCAGCTGAACAGTTCAGCTTTGTGGGAGGAAAGGGGTCACTGCGCCTGAACAGCATCTCACAAAGTCTGTCTATTTAACAGAGAACTTTTGATGAAAAGCAGTTTCCTATAGGCAACTGGTTTCCTTTTCCCCCTGCTTCTTTTTCGCCACCTGTTCAAAGAAACAGGACTCGTGCACATTGTGAAAACACGCACCAGGCGAGGGCACCTAAAAGTTTTGGAGCTCCATTGCTGCATGGTGACAATTCCTTCATTATGCATATTTGGATATGAAAGAGCTGCAAACTTAATAAAAAAGGCATGGAGGACTTCCGTTTTTTTGTGCTTAGTGACATGCTTATTTGAAGTTTGCCATACAAAGATACTGAGATGTTGAAAATGCTATTACTTCTCTTAAAGCTGGACAGTTATAGCACAATAAGGCCATATTTCAATTACATTTTTTGATTAGTGGAAAACTGCTGAAATCATAGAGAGAGCAGGTAGGGTGTGATTATAGTAGTTTAGGAGCCTATGTGTTTGGGTTCATCTCTCAGACATTTTCTGGTACACGAAAAGGAATATAATCCCGCACTGGAAGCATTAAATGAGAAGGGAGTGTTTTCGTTAAGGAAAGTCTGAAAACTGATTTATAGCCCATTGGTTGCATCTTGTACTGGAAAAGGGAAAAGCCATAAATAAAATTGCTTAAAGGGAGTTCAGTATACATTCCAAAGGGCCATCTAAAAAGCTCTTTCTTTTAAAATAAATAAATACCGAGCAATAAAATAACATTGTCTAGTCCTCGCTGCCTTCCTTTTTTAACAGCTCTGTGACTGTATTCCCTAAAGTTTCTGAGAGTACATTATGAGGAATCAAGTTCATGGTGAAAGAATAGCCCCTAAAAATGATATACAGAAAACGTGAAGAAACACCTGGATATATTACAGTTATTTGTATCTCATGCTTAGAGGCCTAGTCATGACTGAGATATTGCTTCGCTGTACAAATACATAGTACATTTCCCAAACCTTCTTGAAAAGAAAAATATAAAAGAAGAAGATAAAGAAAGAAGAGAGAGAAAAGAGAGAAAGTGAGAAAGAAAGGAAGAAAGAGAGAGACAGAAAGGAAGAACAGAAGAAAGAAGAAGAAAGGAGAAAGAGAAAGAAAGGAAGACAGGAAGGAAGGAATAAAAACAATAGAACCAACTTTGCCTTTAGCACTGAACACATCTACCTGGAGGAAGAAAACTACAGGGCACTTTCGTTTTTAAAAAAAGTCCATTTCTTCATCACTGCTGATTTTTGGCCAGGTGCTACTAGGGTCTTATATTTATATATTCATCAGCCAACTTACAAGACAATACATTTTAAAAATGCATTTGAGATGGCAGAGTGATTGGAGAGGCTGAAGTGGAAGAAAGCAGTTATGATAGCATAATTTCAGAAGGAGGTCTATAATGTCCAAGGACAATATATGACATGGAAATGAATTACATATTGAATTATTCAAGGACAGTTTTCTCATGTGAGAAAGTTAAAAAATGGTAAGTATTTTGCGTCTCGTCTTTCCTGGTTAGCTTCTGGAATCCCTTATCTTGCTGAGGTGTATCCACGAACACCCTGTCCGCATTTGATAATAGGGACAGTAGAAGTTATGTGTGTCTACATGGCTACAGCTCAGTCAGCACAAAGTTGATTAAACAAGATGTGTAAGATGTGTTTTGACTGCCTTAGGTAGTAAATCGAGATACAAGCTCTTTAAATGTTCTCCAGACTTGAGGAAGGTCAGGGACAGATCCAATCTCCTCTGTTGTTTGAGGTCTGTATAACTGTAGACTGAACTAATATATCTAACCCAAACACCCATGTTTTGAGTGGGAGGGAGGAAAATTTGTGTTCTGGGGAGTGAACTGGGTATTTTTTGATGTAGCATTCCAGAAAACATAATCAATGGCACATGTCCAGTTCCCATTTAGGAACCAGAGAACCAACTGCAGCTGTTTATTATGCCTGCTTGTGCTAGTCTGATAGTGTATAATCATATTTGCATAAAGATAAAAAGGAAGGTGTTATAGAACAGAGTTAAGCCATGGTTTTACCATGAATTAGAGGTAATTTCACACTAATTAGGTATAATTTGTTAAAGAATTCTTCCCAGCAACGATGACTCTGATTTCGTAATTACAGGACAATGCTTACTATGGCTTTTAAGGCAGGATAAAAAAACACTCGAGGGGGTCATGTCCCACACTAGGCAGATCTAATGGTGCCACAAAAGACAGGTGTTTTGTCGGATTTCAGCCACACACTTTCACACCTGCAGCACATTAACTGTAGCAGTGATGTTAATGAAGACCAGGTGCTTGTTCCACACTCTAAACGAGGAGCTGGCGTGAGCATTACTGTTTGTTACCTGGGAGTCTCCTGTTTGTGTTGCATATGGGGCTTTGAAGCTCTCGGGAAGTTTCTTTTCAAGCTTTTAGTGTGGGAAGACACTCAGGCTTGGAAAGAAAGTCCAGCAGAGCCATTTGCCAGCATCCCCCTTCCCAATCCATGAGAAACAAACATGGTAACTCTCAACAGAGCAAGAAAATGACTTCTTAGAAAAAAAAAGGACCTTTGTATGCAACCATCTCTATTCCTTTCATCCCAGGATTTGGGGCAAGGACCTGAATGTCCAGAAAATAGCAATAAAGTATCTACAAAAGCTGCATGATAGATATCCAGCAAGTGCCATATTATCAACAGCTGCCAGATACAGTCCAATTGAAGGGCTCTTAGTCCTTTAAAACTTGAAGGTTTGCCATTTAATCCGGAAATGAGTAATGGATGCCTTGAGCAAGATTTCTTTTTAATAAAACACAAGGTTTTCATTGTAAGTAAGCTTACGTAGTTTTAATGTTCTGTTATGGAACATGAAAACTTTTTTAAAAGAATTTTTCTTTACAGGGCAATCTTTCCCCTTTTTCTTTGCATTTCCACATGTTAGATTTGAGATTATCCACTCCTTGCAATTTACAACAGTTTCAGAAAAGTTAATAATGGCTCTGGGAAGAGAGGGGGGAAAAAATAAAAGAAATCTATTGAAAGGGAAAAGAAAGGCAAAGAGAAGGTCTACATTCTCAGCAGGAGCTTAGTTAATTATCTGACTCCTTCCCAGGCACTTCTGGCACATGACACCTTCTCAACGAAACAATTAGCCTTTGCACTGGGGTGGGGGAAGCAGGGATGGCCGTACAGGAGAGTGCGGGACAGGACGGGACGCTGCTTAACTCCCCAGTCGTAATTAAGCTAGAGCAGACCAGGAGCAGAGCAAATGTGTGGCTCTTGTTTCTACTCTTTATTAATTAATTTGTTAATTAATTTATTTATTTTTAAATATGGCTTCTCTGAACTGATTGTAGATAGAGGGGAGGAGGTAGGAAATCTGCAGGTAAGATAGGGCTTTGGGAGGCTCAGCTGTTGTTTGAGTACTTAATGAATCCTGCTGTACTGTCCAGCCCTCCCATGCTGAGTAATATTTTGAATATCTGTGTGGAGTACTTTTCCAAAAATTGGTTGGGCCATATTTAATTTCTGCCATTTTAGACCAACACTTTGACGTCTTACTCTTGTGGATCTACTTTTTAACTCATCTCTCCTGTTATTACTGTTCATAATGCTTCAAACAGTAGAAAAAGAATGAATGCAAATGTAAATGCTGCTTGTGCAATTGGCTTTTGGGGGTGTTGTCATGCTGAATGGGTGGAGCTTCTCTTTTGGAGCTTGAGAGTACCCTAAAAGCTGGTATAAAGTATTTCCACTACCTTCAGCTGCCTCAGAGTCACAGCTCCAGCTCATATTTTAGCCAATGTATGCAGTAGGAAAAGAAAACACTGTAATAGAAAGTATTAGAATCATTAATGTTAATTTTTACATTCATGCATATGTATTATTACTATTAATATGAAAACTATTTCTGCAGTGCTATGGCTGATGTTCTTGGTTTTCCCTGAAGTGATAGTTCAACTGCTGTCTTAAGAGAATTACATTCACCAATAATCTCTAAGAAAAACTTACTATCTCTGAAATAATTCAAAAATACATAGAATGCATAATATTCCTATTTCTGAAGTCAAATGCATTAAAAATCTCCTAAACAAATATGCATTCAGATGAATTTGCTTTTGGGGGTCCATGGAAAGCAAAAGTAAAAAAATGTTGAAAATTAAAAGTTTACATATATCCAAATTAAGTAACTAACACTAAGATGATTATTATTAGAAATGAAAAAAACAGACAATCCTTATTGTAACTTATGCTGACAGGAAAGAAGTAATACAGATTGGATATTTGTAACATTTCACTTGGCCCTGGCAGTAGGGTTTTATTCTGTTATATATAGCAGTTGTGCTAGGATGGACAGTGTTTATGCAGATGGGAGAGTAGTTGTGCTTTGCTGACCATTACTTTTTTTGAATTTTTGGGTATATTTATTGTAGCAACCTGAATTGAAGCTGTTTTGGCTGATTAAATGCTAGTTTGGACACAGTCCTGAAATGTGGAAATATTTCAGTAGTGGGATAACTGAGACATAGAGAACTTACTTATTTTTCTAAAATTTAAGATGTTAAAATATTTACATACAAATAATACTTATATACATGCAAGTAAGGGGATTTTTCTGAAATATCTCTGGTTGTCCTAAACTCTTTTTTGCATTTATATGTCTTTAAGGATTGATACATAAGTCCCTGTCTGGGACTTTATATGACAGGGCAATTGCTGAACTGAAAAAAAAAAGAAAAGAATTGAAAATACCTCACATAGTTGCTGCTCTAATGTGGATCCCAAAACAGTCTGTTTGACCCACTAGCTCAGTATGTTTTTTCACAAATCTTTACAATACATTTACAGCTTAATGGAAAGAATTATGCAATGAAGCAAACCAATGGCATACTAATCTTCTGTCTCCTACTTCCAAATACCTCAATGAGTGGCATAAATTATTTTCAAGGTGCAAAATCATGCGTTCGTTTAACCTCAGGAGAAATCTTTTTCCCAATCCCAGTTAATGATCAGCTTTTTCCCTAAGGCATGAGGTCTGCTCATCGCTGACAGCAACATTAACTGTATGAAGGAGCGCCGGTCCCTCCTTCACTGTGCAGGGATCCTTCTGTGGCACTTGTGGGACATCTGCTTCACTCCTGGTAGTGTGGACTGGCTGTGGGCAGCAAACAAGCACCATGCCCGCATCCTTACGGCAGGATCTGGAGCCCATCTTCCTCCCCCAGCCGAAGGTTAACTCGTCAGCTCTTAAATTGGCAACATAACCTGTACATAACAATCACAAATATTTATAATGAGCCTCAGAACTAGCTTTCATAAGAATGCTAAATTAGCCCCCACAGCATCATGCCCAGCTGCCTGGAACCCGCGAGGGTTTCCTTCTAAAACAAACCCTGCAGCTGTTAAGAATAAATTTTACTAGTTTTGGCCGTTCCACATTCTAAAGCCCTCTTAACTCAACTTGTTGCACTTTTAAAGTGTGACCTACTCGGACAAAGGAACAGGTATGGAAGCCTCTTGCTTTTTTACACTGGGCCTTCGGCGATCGCAAAGTTTCTGTTTTAGCACGATCTCTGTTTTAGCATCCTTTGACTAACAGTGAAATTGCCAAAGTTTATATCTTTATATCTTATATATCATATAAAAGCTGTGAAGATCACTTCACTGATGGAATGACATATTCAAAATCATATTTTTCACCCTGCCTTTTAAAATTTCAATTACTAATGCATTCTCTGTATATATAAAATGATGCAATGTGAGGCTGCCCCTCAAATACTATGTTCAGTTTTGGTTCCCTCACTACAAGAAAGACACTGAGCTGCTGGGGCGAGTCCAGAGAAGGGGAATGAAGCTGGGGAAGGGGCTGAAGCTCTGACCTTTGGGGTTAGTTAGTCTGGAGAAGAGGAGGCTTGGGAAGACCTTATTGCTCTCTACAATCATTTGAAAGGAGGTTGTAGTGCAGTGTGGGCCGATATCTTCTCCAGAATGACTGCAGATAGGACAAGAAGGAATGGTCCTGAGTTACACCAGGGCAGGTTCAGGTTAGACATTAGGAAGAATTTCTACATGGAAAGAGTGGTGAAACATTGAACAGGCTGCCCAGGACAGTGGTGGAGTCATCGTCCCTGGCAGTGCTCAGTAAACGTGTAGATGAGGCCCTTAGGGACATGGTTTAGCAGGTGTGGTGGTGAAGGGCTTATGGTTGGACTCGATGGCCTAGAAGGTCTTTTCCAACCATAATGATTCTATGATTCAAGGTTTGGGGTTTCTTTCCATAGGAAGCATAAGATGGTTATTGCATTGAGTTTTGCTGTTTGCAACAGTATATGAAGCTCTATCTTCTTAACTGTTTTTGCCCGATGGTATGTGTCTCCTAGAGCCTTTCCTTTTTGTAATCTTTACTAAAATGTATACCGAGCAAGAACTGTGTTTACCTTCCATAAGCTTTGGCCTCAAACAAGTGACTGTGAGCTTTGGCAGCTTCTAGATGTGTTAACTCCAGGTATGCCAGTAATTATTCAGATTTACTCTCTCCAAACTGCAATGTTTACCTATCCATCTTCCAATACTAGTGCCAAATAGTTCTTTCTTTCCTTTTTTGTTCTGTTTGACAGCATCTCCCTCATAAGCTTCAGATAACACATCTGATAAAGTTCTCATTACAGATTTATAGTAACCCTCCCTGGCTGGTTTAAATGAACTCAATAAAACTTCAAGTTAAAAAAAACAAGTGCTTCAGATGAAGACAGTTCTGAATCAATATAGTCAGAGTTAAATTTATCTCTCTTTTTCTTGGATTGTTTCTACTTGCAGGTACAGTCTGGAGTACTATTTAAATACACTTAAATGTTCTAACAGACATTTTCTTTGTTCCTTTTTACATTTGGTCCCATGCAGCGTAAAGTGGTCACTTATTGTTTAAGACACTTTCAGTAGAATTTCTTTATTTTGTGATGAGCTTGAACAAGCTGTAAATAACAGAAGGCCCTTTGTAGTGGCTTGACCATGCTTCCCCTGAGAAACCTAACTGTTAGGAGTACAGTCCCAGTGTGAAAGATAAAATACCAGTTTCCAGTCAATAAAATCTCCTGACAAGAAGGGTTAATCAGTAAGATCATAATCCTTGATATGTGACAGGAAAGAAGTCATTCTGGCCCTTGGGATGAATCATCATCTCACGTGGAAACAAAAGACTTTCAGAAGTAATAAATAAATAAACAAATAATGACATTTTTTAAAGATAAGCAGTCAGGTATTTAACTTTTGAAAGAGAAACAAAAAGTGTCCAAAGGGGACAAAACAGATTCTGTTTGTTTGTTTATTCTTAGTAATGCTTATGCACAGCTTTCCCACTTACCACTGTGACCTAGCAGCTAGGTCCTTGCTTCAGTGATTGCTTTCAGCTGTTTTCCATACTACTCAGTGTTTTGGTGGTGGTCCCTGAGACATTTTTCATGAGCTGCTCTGCTTGCCCAGCCTCCCCTAGGATGTGCTCTGTACCTCTGCAGCCCTGCACTCCAGAAAGGAGCACAGCACAGACTGAGTGCTGCCATCTACCAAAGAATCATGCCTATAACTGAGTGTAGAGAGGGGTGAAGTCCATGGATACAATAAATTCCGGTACAGGGTGTTTAATTATGGAATGGGCATCCATAACTCTGCACCCTGGATCTGTGCTCGCCCCTGTCTGCTCTTTCTCCTTGGGCAGCAGATTCCTGAAATATGCTGTATTCAATGCAAATTGGATGTGGCCCCCAGGTCACACGGTGGATTAACGGTATCATCTTTCCATGTACACAATAGTTTTTAATTACCTTGCTAGTGAGGCTGAACGAACCGCAGCCAGGTCACAGTGTACAACACGGCTCACAAGTTTTACGAGCAGCGTTGCGCAGCGCAACAATGTGTGCGGCCACCTTCGGCAGGACAGCACGCTATCCGTCAGCCCACACCGCTCCGTTCTCAGGGCGCGCCGCCGCGTGTGTTCCTGCAACGCTCCCGTATAACCTCGGTGTCTGCCACTAAAACTGCTAGCGCTGAACTTGATGAAAAGTTCCCATTACCATGGCTTTGTCCCAGGTTTTGAACAGATGGTGGTACTTCTTACTCCTAGCGTATATGTGCCGTGCTCAAGTGACTTACCGCTGTCCATGATAGCAACAGAAAAAAATAACTCGGGAATTGTAATGGAAATAGCTTCCCATTTCTTCCACCAGGGTTTATCCTGAAGCCAGCAGGTTACTCAAGGTTACTCAGACATGAGTTGCTCAAGTTTCATTCTCAGCTTTGAGACAAACCTATCTGTTACTTTGGATGAATCTTCTAAACTCTTAATATCCTCTTTGTAACTGTGGAGCTCAAATATTTACTCTCTCCACTTCTCTATTTTCATTTCATTAAACTACTTCGGTATTTGTTCAGTACTGACAGCACAGGATGCATGCTGCTCCCTGGGTCCTCTAGGCATAGATGGTAGTTTTGTTGTGCAAAAGTACATATAACTCTGTGAGGATCATTGCCAATGGTCTTTAAGTTCCCATTTGCTAGAAAAAAAAAAAAAAAAAGGATTTCAAAAGTATTTCTCTTTTTTTTCCATATAAGAATTGCTAACTGTGAAATCCCTGCTCAACAAGTGCCCAAGGAATTACAAGTGGAGGGGAATAAATCCCCTCCAAGGTCATGTTTTCTTTTGCCCCTCAGAGCAGCTGA
Source organism: Crypturellus tataupa (assembly GCA_034781795.1). NCBI lineage: Eukaryota > Metazoa > Chordata > Aves > Tinamiformes > Tinamidae > Crypturellus > Crypturellus tataupa. Next base: position 2,857,861 of record JAWLRI010000157.1, read on the forward strand.
ATGTGATTTACTGTACGAGGGCAGCTTGCAGCTGGGACCCCACGGCGTTGGACTCTGCCTCTTCAAGTAGTCCGGACCACGGTTGTGCAGTGGGCAAGCCCTGGGTTGCTCCTTGAGGATCTGGTCTCGCTGTGGGTCTACACCGGAAACCTGGCCTCTGCCTCCTCCTGATCTGTCTTGGTTTCTGTCTCCAAGGTTGAAACCTGGCTGGGGTGAGGCCAGGCTCAGGTGTCCCAGCAGCATCAGTCCCAGAGCAGGGATAGGGAAGGAACCTCTGTGGGTGACAAGGACAAGAGTGGGGAACAGGCAGGGAGGAGAAGTGCAGTGCTTTAATTTGCCTTTGGGAGCTTTGCCTGCTGTTTATGGAAGTGATAAGGCAGTTAAAGGAAGGAATGCTGCAAGGATCAGCTCGGCAGAGGAACCCAGGGGAGTGCGAATACATGGGAGTGGGGAAAGGCAGTCTGAAACAATCATCCAAATCAGTAAACGCAGGGTGCAGCAGGAGGCTGACCTTTTGCTGTAACTGTTGTCAGCTGCAAGTTGTAACTTCATGCCATTAATTACAACGGAGCATATACTTCTGGAGTGTTTCTGCTGTGTTTCTTTTGTTGGCATCAACTTTTCCTCTTTCCCTCTCCCTCCCCTCTCACTTCGGGCCCCACCTCCTGCAGCACGATCAAGTTTCAAACTGCAATCTGAGATGAAGTAAAAAAAGAGGAGGGGCGGGGAGAAAAAAAAAAGGAAGAGAAAAACAAGAAAAAGAGAGGACGCTGTGACAAAAAAAAAGTAGTTTGTATTTTATTTTTTTACAACCTTCAACTAGAAATACTTTGTCTACAAATGCAAACTTCATAGTTTTGGCTCTAAAGTTTTTTCTTTGCAGAAAGGATTACGAGACTATTCAATGCATGAAATTCAGGACAATTTCTATAAAGAAAGCAATGATTTGGGTAGAACCAGAAGCAACCTGTAGGTTTAACTCAAATTTGAGTTGAAAACAGAGACCAATTGGAGATTTCAGTTGGAGGTGCACCCAAGCCATCCCTATGGCTATTAGTAACTTCACATTTTAGAGGCATTTGATGTAGGTTTGGATCTGACTTTGAGGTTTGGACTCATACCAGGTTTGGATTTTTGTCATGTCAAACATGCTAATTTGCTAGGAAAGCCAGGAACTTTACTTCTGTGAGCAGACAAGTTTAGTGACACCTGTAGTTATACAAATGAGGGGCAAGCATATATTTTGCTCTAGCTCACTTCTCTAGTTGATAAAATCTTTGTGACACTGGGGATAGCAGAAAAAAGTATAATTGTATTAATAAAAGAACTTAAGAATAAGTTATGTTTACACAGGAAAAGACCTACTAAATATTTGTTCTTCCAATTAAACTTTTATGTGCACTGGTTGCTCTACAGGAACAGGATGTATGCCAGTCTGTTCCACATCCTGCTGAGAGGTAAGGTAAAAGACTTCTGATTTTCATGGTTATGAATGCTACATATCTATCAACACACTTTTACAAGAAATAGCAGAAAGAAAATTTGCATAAATGAAGACATAAATGTAGGGAAACATATGTCTTATCATTTTAATACTCAGATACAACCAAGCACCAGTGTAGGGAGATGACTTGTGCAATGTTTCTACCTTTGAGCCCATGTGGGTAAGGACAAATGCCTCTTCCTGATAGATTTTGTTAACATACCTGATTGAAAACATCAAGACTTTTTTGTTTTCATGTCTTAGAGATGGATAGTAAAGGTCATTTTTGCTGTGAGATCACTTTAAGATATTTCTGGTCTGATTATTTTAGTGTTCAATGTCTGCTTTTTTTGGCTTCTTTATATGGTCTTCTAGACATTAAGTGTGTGTGGAAAATTTCCTTAAGCTATTGCAGATTGGACACTCTGAGGATAAACCAGTCTTTCAAATACTTGTGCTGATCTATCTAGAAATAAATTGAAAGGAAGCATAAGTTTGTGAAGTAACTTCAATAATATCTGACTCATGCATATGAATATAAATATATAAGACGTCTGGCCATGCAGTGATTATTTTTTCCTCAGACAGCTTTCTTTTTACTGTAGGAAAAGTAAAGCTTTTATACCTACTCTTTTCCACCTGCATATTGGTACCTTACTAGATATTAGCAATAAAAATGACAAAAATAGTATCCATTTTCTTGGACCTTTCACAGTGTTCAGGGCACACGGAGAGTTCTGCGCAATCAAGAGGTGAGAGATCAGTGGAACGGAGCATCCCTTTAAATATTTTATTTTGAGTCTGTTTGTTTTCACATGAAGCAATCACTCTTATTGCATATAAAATACATTCATTCCTAGAATGAAGAAAATTAGTAGATAGATCTAGTGGGAAATTCAGTTGGTCAAAGAAGCCAAAAGCACTAGTCTGGGGTGCTGGTTAACCCAGCACTCCCAAAGCTGCACTGCCACAGATACGTAGTTAGACAGGCAAGGTACACATAGTCCCATATTTAAGTCTCTTTCCTGCCTGGCTGGTTTAGTATGGAGGATCTGCACAGGGATGTTTTTAATGGCAGGATTTCACACGGTAAGAAAGGCATGCAGGAAACGAAATTTGGCATGTTGGCATCTGCTGCAGGGTGTCAGCCCATCTTGATGTATGAAAGCCTGACGCGTGTACAGTAGTGCTGTCTTTTGCAATACTGCCTTAGAGAGTCGAACTAGCCCGTTGTTATGAATGTTTCTAGGGATACAAATCCCTTTTCCATGCTTCAAACCAAAGGTGAAAGTAGCAATGGACAGTGATGTAAGTGTTCATTTTAGGTAGCTTACAGCCCCTCCTGACAACGTTGGATAATTTCCTGTCCTGAACATTTAAAAAAATCAATGATCGTGCCCCAGATCCAAAACCAAATTCTTCTTCTTCTTTTTTTTTTTTTTTTTTTACATTTTTAATGTGTGAAATAATTTTTGCAAAAACCTGCTGCAAAGACAACTTTAAATAAATATTAAACCTGCTCTTTGGATATCATCACCCAGTGTATACCTACTGTGTGGATGTCATCAGCTTATTAGTTTATTCTGAATATCATTCTAGGAAAATTATGTCACTCCTGGATATACTTTATACCACTGTTACATTTTGTGCAGATTCAGTATTAAGTAATTTCCCTTTTCATGTGTCAAGCAAGATCAACAGATCATGATCTGTGCACATATGTATCATCTATGTTTAAATACATAAATAAATATAAATCCTGATTTAATTTGTCTATATGTTTATTTTTGAAAATATATTGCTGTTGTTGATCTCTAGGAGGACTGCACACTGCATAAAAGTCTTTCCTTTTTTGCACACTATTTTGTAGAAATCCCAAAATGCATAAACAGGCATTTTGACATATCTTTAGATAATATCAAATAATTAGCCTTAAGTCTTCTTTTGTTGTTTGTGTTGTCATTCCATGTTCTTTTCTGGAAGTTGTAATAAGTTTGTGTTTAAAAACAGTCTACAAGAGAAACCTCAAACTTTTTTCAGGAATAAAAATGGAAAGGCTGAAGTTAGCTGAGCTTCCTGCTGGCTGTACTTGTCTGTTTACCACTGTCTTAAAGGCTATTTCTTAACACCTATTTAATCACAATGTTGGTGATTACATTTTTGCTGGTGAGCAAAGAAAGCAGAAGTGTTTCTACTTAGGAACACACCAATATATTCTATTTGCTGGCAAGCTGTTGCAGAAAGAGAGCTTATACGGTTGCTTCATTCCACCTAAATATGAAGAAGGGTATCTGTGATATACATACATTGAATAGCTAGTAAGGTTACCTTGATATTTGAAAATCTGAAAGAGAAGAAATAATTTTATTTAGAATCCAACTCTTAAGTCCAAGTAATGTATGAAACTGAAATTTCACTTTAATTTTTATATGTTACAATACTACATTTAGTTATATGTAATTAATAAATTATTAATCTGTTTTCATTACAAATATTTTTACTGGATTCTGAACAATTTCCTTTTAAAATATCCTTGTGTCTATGTTTTTACAGGAGGTTGTTAGTAAAATAGGTAGCTAAGGCTCAATTTGTAGACAGAATAGTATTAGTGCTCACTGCACTTAATTTGTTTGACTAAATCAATAAACATTCAAACAGATGAAGTCCAGTTAGATCTATTTCCAAAGAGATTCATTAAAACCGAAGTAGACAAAACTATGCAATCTGTGTGTGTTTACTACATACCAATCCTTCTAAGACCAGTTCGTTAGAATTTTTTTGTGCACTGAAACCAGAAAAACTAAATAAAACTAAACTAAAAATACCTATTTAATTTTGATAAGAACTTTTTTATTCCAATCATGATGGGAATGGTTGAAATTTTTTGTTTAGACTTTCTTTCAATTTCATCTTTTAAATGATACCATGATCATAGCAGGATTTGCTATGATGTTTCTGAGCTGAATTTTTTGGCTTTTTTATTACACTTAAGATTGTAATTTTATTTTATTCTGATTTGAAATGTAAGTAGATGTTGAGATGCTGCAATTGTGAGGTGAACGGAAATCATTTTTGTTATTACCTCAAGTAGTGCAAACCTCATGCCCAACCAGTGGGTATGCTCCCACCTTGAAAAGTATCGGTATATTTCTTTGGAAGATTTGGGAGATCTACTTTTGCTAAAAAGGGCTTAAGTATGTTCAAATGGACCCGTCTCTGCCTCATCATGTGGTCTAGCTGCTGTAGTATTCTCCCCATCTTGACTTCCCCCTCACAGCCTTCCAAAGGCTGAAATGCCTTTGGGATATTGAACTAAAGTAGGCCAGGTGTGTCTGCTGACTGACACTTGTCTTAGTAGAAAAGTAGGAAAGTAGATAGCAATGCATGTTTTTGTGTTGTTGCTTCTGTTGTAATATGCTATAGGCTAAACAGATGGAAATGACAAAAGATTTTATGAAGTTTAATGATGGGAGTTGCAAACTTTTGCTGCAGTAATCTAACACTTTCTAGTGACTTTGATTCCTTGTAGTCAGAGGTCTTTTTCTGATTGCCTCAGCTGTCCCCTGCTGCTTATGATGTGACACTGTTGTGTATTGGGTAAGTAAGTGGTGGAGCAGTAGCCCGTTAATAAGTTCAAACACTCTACTGCGGTCTCAGCTGGTTCTTAATGGTGCCCAGTTACTTCATTTATGTTATGAATGTGTCATAAATAAAATGACTTCTAGCAATAAAAGAGAAAACAAAACAAGTAGCTTAGGAGTCAAGTGTGAGGCTGAGCATGCACTGCCCAATTAGCGTGGATTTTTTGGTATGCAGTCCTAACCTGAATTAATATAACACAACTGCAAAAGTTCTCACAGTGAAGTCCTACCTCTTATTTCACAATCTTTGCTTCTGTCTTCCTCTCTTTCTGCCTGGGGACATAATGCCCTTTTCCTGACAGGTTCCAGGTTTTCTCCCTAGTAATTGTGACAATTCTTGGAATAGCAGAAGCTGGACTAGATGACCATCGCTACTTGAATGATTTCCCCTAGCAAAGAGGACTCTAACCTGCACATCAGCCTGTATAGGGTAGTTTGGTTTAATAAGCGTCCAACTGTGAGTTTGTGGGGTTCTTGCATGTATAGTGCAGGGAGATACCATAGTCCGGTGTGGACTTTCCCATTGCCATCACTTTCTATGAAATTAAGTGGAATGTTACAAGTGCTCCTCCTTGCAGGAACCATTCTTTACTATCTTTACCAGTGGTGGTCGCGAAGGGCCACCTTAGCCCCGTGTCCGGGTTAAGGGGGAATGAAGGGATCTTCACGCCATGGTCCAACTAGAGGAGTTCGTCAGGTGTTGTTCAGATCCCTGCTCAGCTCCTCACTGCTAGACACCCTGAGGAATGGAGTACGTGGCTGTGCTATGGTCATCTTCACAAGATGGTCCCTCCAGAGCTCATGCACTTCAGCAGTTTTACTGTTAACTTTTTACTTGCCTGTCGTTGGGTTGTCAGACTTTTTTACTGCTTACAGCAGGAAGAGCTCTGGGAGAGGATGAGTTGTGAAATATTGGTGTAGGAGGAAATGCCACCAGAAAGAGGGGAAAAGAGAGCTTGAATGAGAAGGAGTGCTGGAGGCTGCTGAGGAAGCAGCTTTTTGCAGCTCAGAGTAATGCAAGGAAGACCAGGTGGGTTTAGAAGCCTTAAATCACTGTTTGCAGATTTCTGTTTTCAATTAATAACACTTCTATGTTTTAAGGTAATTAAAATGGGTTAATTTCTACTAGTGACATGGTAAAAATAAGTCTGAGAAAGTTTAGAGTAGAAGGCAAATCACCTAGGTGTCTTCCCTAATTCTTGTATGAATAGGGTATTTATCATATTACACAACATTGGGAGATGATTGCAGATACGAAGATTCATGAGCCCATTTGAGGGGATAATTGAATACTATATGTATATATTTATATATTTTCTTTCCTTAAGACTGCCCACTGTAGATGGAAATGAAATCCTAGAAGAACGTTTTGGTTAAATGCTATGCTAATTGCCCCTGCAAGGAAGGAGATAAGCTGAATTATTTATATAAGGGATTAGTTCTGAGAGTTTATTGTAAGGTGGGAAGCTGTGGGAAAATACACGAAATATAGATCTACAGCAAAGTGACAAAACTCTTCACCTCCTAGGATGAAAGGCAAGATTTACACAGGCTGCATATGGGGGATGTGCACATCACAGGGATAGCTATCTCAAAAATACCAGATAACCACCCCCAGATTTTGCCCCAACCTGTTACACTTACAAATAAAGAAACTTAACAAATAAACTTTTGATTAGAACACTGTACTATTGCCTTTGTTGATTTGTACACAGATGACAAAGAATCAACTTGGGCTTTTTTTCCGCCTAAAGAAATTACTCAGAAATAGCCTACAGATTAAAATAATGGAACTGGAGGCCATGAGAACACCATGGACATAATCTTTGGCTTTCTGCTTATGGCCCTCTGTTCCCAGTACTGAGTTTGAAACCTTTTTCAAGCTCTATTAATTAATTACCTAGAAAATTATTTAATTGAGTATTCATTTCTTCTACTAATCCTCTGCTGTTGAAGCAACTTTTGACTCTTGAGATTTGAACTTGTCCCCTGGGCAGAGTCTTGCTTGATTATACCAAAATATACAATTAGTTTTTCTAGTTGGAAGGGGATTTTCTTTCTTCCTCTAGAAACCAGCAGTAAAGCCTGAGCTTTACTTTTCTTCCTGTCCCATGATAGATGCAGTTACAGTAAAGGAATGGGTAATAGAAGCTTTTTTCTGTTAAAGTTTTGTTTTGTTTAACTCCTTTTTTTTTTCATTTCTTACTTCTGAATTTCCTGATTCTCAGCTTTGGGGTGACTCTCGTTAGTGGTCAATGTTACTGGCTTTTGCAAATGAAGCATCACTGATTTACACCAGTTCGTATTTTCATTTTTGTCCCTGTTCTCATTTCAAACTCCAAGCTAGTATCAAACCAAATTAAACACAACCTGTATTTTACCTTTCCATTTTTCACAGGAAGTTGTTTAACTCTGGTCTGTCATTGTAAAGAGTCCTTAGCATGGATGCGTCTTGCTGTTTAAAATAAATCTAAAATAAATTACCCATAAGGTATTTTTCCCTCATGGGTGGAATTCTTGGTCAACTACCAAGCTTTTCAGAAACAAGGACGAATTTTTTCTATACTCACTCATCAAATTCTGTTATCTCTTCCATGCAGTGTGCTTGAAATCTGTCAGGTTAAATACCTCTATGGTTTGAGTAACAGTGGTTTGTTTTTTTCTGAATGATTTCTAGTTCTCATCTAGAATTTATGGTTGTTGGAAAAGATTATCACTTACGAAAGCCTACAGTTGTCTACAGTAACCATGACAGTCAAAAAGTAGTACAAAACCTGAAAATGCTGACTCCACTTCTGGAGTGTCAACACAATCTCAGCTTGCATCTATGCAGTCCCTTTCGTTCAGAGGGATCAAAGTGCTTTTCAGAGGCCCTGGCCCTGCTTAAAGGGCCTCTGAAGCCTCAGAGCATTTCAACACAGAACATCCTCGCGATGGCATTTCTTTACCCTGTGGGAAGGGTATTGCAGGGCAGCAGGGAGGAAGGAAGACTATGAACGCACAGTCAAACCATTGCTCTTCCACAGGGCAACACAAACTTAAATACAGTTTGAAGCACACTTCTCCCTCAGTTTATATAGCTGGCCTTGGAAAGAGAGATTAACTTTTCCAGAAATCCGTGATTCTGGAATGGAAGAAGTACTAAGGCAGCAGGGCAGCGTGCTAATAGCAATGGAGATGTGGAAGTGCAGCTGTGCTGACACTGTGAGCTTTCAACCACCCTTGTATGCAGAAACACAAAAAGCATGGACTGCAAGATCATACTCGTGTCTGTCGCACCCCTTTCCTCTGAATATTGTGAACTGCTCTGGCTTAACCTGAGTAAAAAATCCTTTGGGTACTTTTTGCACATTTTCTTAGTAGGATTCCCTTTTTTTTTTTTTTTTTTTTTGAAGGACAGAACTGGTGTGCAAACTGGTATTTTCATGAGTTCTAGTAGTCCTCGTCACTTCTGTAGCAAGGGGTACTACATATTTTATGTATTTATTTATTTATTATTCCTATGCCTTTTCCCTGACTTGAGCTGTTAAATTGCAACACTTAATACTGAGCCGTATTACTGCACGTAGCTGAAATCCTTGTATTTGTTCTGAGTATGATTAAAGAAATCCCTCACCCCTGAGGCTTTTGAGTGAGTTCGCTTCATTTTGCTGACTGATAAGAGTTGTCATGTTTCATCTAACATCAAAAGTGTGAAGAGGAAAAGCAAAAACAAACCAAACTTTTTTTTTTTTTTCTGAGGTTGAGTAGAAAATGTGGAAGTTATGTGAGACCAAGCAATTATGCCTCTTCACGCTGTACTTGTTGAGATGCATAAGTGGTTTATTTTGGGAGGATTTTGAACAAACGGTTGCCTCCGGAGGGAGGTGGTTTTCTTCACTGGGTGGCCCAGTTCCATGGAAGGCATATAGCCTATAGGTAAAACTGAAAGGGTCAGAACATTCATTGATTTATCTTTATTACAAGATACATCCGTTTTCCCAGCTTGTCTCAGTTCAACAGTTATTTCTAAGCACTGTAAATAATGAATCTAGACATATCTTTGGAAGCTGCAAACAGAAATTAGGGATTTTCCCCCACTACATTCACACAAAGTAGAATATTCTGTTTGCTTTTTCACTAAAGTCACTAATTTCCATTGTGGTTAGCAATAGAGGGTAGGGATTATAACTATTAAAACTAGGATATATATGCTAGATTCTCACATGGCACTTTGCACTAGCTTATCTCAGTGAAGGATCTGACTTTTACTGTATTAAAGTAACTGAAGGTAGAAGAATTTCTTACTCTGATCAACTATGCCAGTGCAGAACGTATACACTAAATGTTTCTGAAAACAAAGGAATACATAAACAGAAGAAGCAGAGAGGTTTTTAGCTAGACTGGGGTAGATGGCCCAGGTAGTTATACAAATTGCTGTGACAAATCAGTAATTTCAACGTAAGACCAGAAACAGATTTCTAATCCTGACTGTTGACTTCTAAATTAATATAATTAATTATGCTTATTATGATGGGGCCATGAGCTTAAAAATAAATATGTAAATAAAGAAAGCAATGTGAGGGAAACTGTCACAGAATTGCTCTGAAATCTTTACCTCCTGCAGAAGTCAGACACATACAGCAAAGGAGAAGGGTTCTACTGTAAAATAAATTGTAAAATAAATAATGAACACGGTGACAACAGCAGATAACGTCATGCTAACATGATGAATTTGAGGAGGGGAAAATGAAGAAGATGATGGAGATTCAAGGGCAATAGTGTGAAGGGGTGGAAAAGTAAAGGTGATGGGATAAGATGCAAAGAGGAGAGAGGAACTCATGTAGCGAGGGTGAGAAGGAATGGAGAGCTGTGACAAACGGTCTCTGTAGGGCTGATGCTGTTCTTTACAAGCCTGGGACTCTCTTCCTTTCCCTACTTTTGCTGCTGGCAGCAGCAGTTCTCCCCATAAAGTGAACACCCCAAAAACAAAGGCATCTCTCCAAAATAAGGACAGTGCTGGAGGATGAAGGTGAACTTTGCTTTGACTGCTTCCCATTTAATCTTTTTTTTCTTTCTCTCTCTTGCTAAAACTTGGCAGTTGCTCCTTGTAACTTGGCAGTTTATCTAATCATGAGTCTCAGTATCTCCAGGTGTGAAAGCAGCTATCTTCTGAAGATGAAAAGTGCTATAAAATACTCAATCATTCCTGTTCATGTCAGGCTTTGCAACAAAACTGGTTTCTAGCTTGTCACCTGTCTGAGCTTGTTCTCTATGATTTTTCTTAATGAATCTGCTGTCATCAAACTGGGCTTTGAGAAGAGGTCAGAAATATATATTCTAAGTTTCAGAGTGCTGAAGGTGAGGATGACTCTACAAATGGATTTTTTTTTAGCATCTAAAATTTTGAAAAGGCTTTTGTGGCTAGCAGTTCTGTAAGCTTTAGGGTAGACTAATCACTATACAGGTGTTGTTCTCCCATCTAAGCTTATCTGAAAACACACTAAGACTCAGATTAATAAGGGATATAGTAGTACATTTAATTTTGTGATAATTGAACAGTCTTGTAAGTTTTTCACATGTTTTAGTCAAATGCTTGCAGCTAGAAACTTTTTTTTTGTATTCTGACACAAAAAAATAAGGTACTAAAAGCTTTCTGTGCAAAAGCTTATAGCAACAACTTCTAAATGACAGGAATTAAATAAGTATATGATCTTCATTTTCACAAATCTATGATAGATGTCTAAATTGAGACTTGAGAAGTACTGAAACATCACCCTATCATTAGGTTAATCTCTAAACAAATCTACATTTCAAGAATTTTACCTGGAATTGTGTGACAAAACCTCTGTTCCAAGACATGGATGACTTCATAGTTCATCCTCAGAGCTTATTTAGGCATGATCAAGCACCCCTCTTCTAAGTTTTGACTAAAAAACAGAAGAAAAAAGAAAGCAGCTTGGGAGTCATTTTGCTTGCTCTAACTATTGCAATATTCTTATTTGTCTTATATTATCTTCCTTAAGCTTGGTATCTTTCCTTGTCTGAGAGAGTAAAGCACTAGTCAAAATCTGCAAAAGGATTGAAAAGGCTTGTTATCAAAGATTATTTTACTGGCGTCTTCCTTCAAGACTCATTCTACATTATCACTGTGTACAGTTAGTTCCTGTGAATTATCTATGTTCTTCTAGTGAATGTCAAGCTTGAGATATCTGCCAGAAAGAAAGTCCTGGAATGTGAACTCTCCCAGGTATTTATCAAAGGGAGTCTGTATTTTGCAATTTATCAGCAATGTGCTTAAACCATCCTCAGAAAGATCACCCAGGGGCTTATTCTCACTGTTGTAGGTTTGATCCCTGGCTCCTCCTAGAGAGATTCCTGTTTAGGTGGTTCATGGCAGAATACTTTTAATATGAATCATTAGAAACTGAAGGCACCGGATTATACCCTTTAGAATAGGCAATCCTTCACATGAGCTGTGCCTTAATCCTCTGCTTTTCACCACCAGTGCCTGAGGATGACCATGTCTTGTTCTCGTAGGTAGAGAAAAACTGAAGCTAAAGAACAAAGACACAATGTTAGCACTAGAACTAGACTGGAAGCAGTTTGTGATATGTTATAATGCCTGTGGAATGTGAAGATTCTACACAAGTTAAAAAAATGTACAAAAATAAACTTAAAAATTTTGTTTTAACATCGAGTATTCTTAAAAGTGAGTTTAAATCATTCTCCCTCCCTATCCTGTTCTTTCTCTTTTTTTTCATCAAATGTATTTCTTTTTTTCAAGATCTATTTTTATGCAGAGTTTTTTATTCTTTGCATAATCCCATACATTATCTTAAAGTATCTTTTTTTCACTTTCTAACTCAAATCATAGCAGTGATTATAAGAGAAAAATTTCATATGTGAAATACTTCCAACTTCTATTAAGTTTTATCAAGTGTGTCAGTTTACTCATGATAAACCACATGCTTAGCTGACTAATCCTTAAACTGTGCATGTTTACTATGCATCATAACCACCACTTCTGAACTGGAAATTACTGATGCTTTAATAAGAAATGCATCAGTAACTTAGAAGAGAGAGGCTTAAGCCCTGTGAACTCTCTGGTTTATTTGAAAGTGTGCCAGCAATATTTAATTTTCTGGGATCTTGATGCACATTTATCACTCGTGGTCTACACTACAAAGTCAAAAATGTAGTAGTTTTTAGCATAAAAGAGTTCCAATAAGGACCTTCTAGAAGGATTTATGATGCTGTCCACTGGCTCTGGCTCTGAGGCAGCTTCAATAGTTTTTCAACACTGTTGTTGGCCTGGACAATATTAACTGCATTGTTTCAAGACTGTAGTAGTTGTCTGAGACAATAAAAATAACAACCATTACAAATAGCATCCCTCTGCCCCTAGTATCTGTGCCACCTCTCTTTGGGTGGATAACCTATGGTTTTGAATAGAATGAATTATTTTTTCTTCTGTGGCTTACCTTGTCATCAGACTGGGCTCTGATGATCAGTACAATTTTGCTCTTCTTTCTTCATACTATTTGTATGACAGCCTTATATCAGAGATCACTTTGCACACATGAAAATATAGAAAGATAATAAACTTATTCTCTGTTGGAAGATGATGCTCATGACCATGTCTTTCATTCACTGCTTTTTCACTAGGTGTGGAAAAGTGACAGAGCATGAGTCACTGGCAGTAACATGTAGCACTGGGAGTTAAGATCAGCCCAAGGGCTGACCAAAGCCACGGCACCTGGGGAAGAATTAAACAGAGATTAAAGCCTAGGATGGTTTATTGACACTAAGAAAAGGAGGAGCTTACTATTAGATTCTCTTGCTATATATTATTTTTCCATCTTGAGAAAAGTGCTTCAGTGGAATCCTGAGAAGACTGTTGGATTTTTTTTTGGTATTTTTATTACTGTAGTGAACTGAGTTGCCACAGGGAGAAGTGGGTTCACTGCACTGGGTGCTCTGCAAGCAGACACAAAGGTAGTTCCTGAGCCAGAGCCTTTCTATGCAAGAGACATGGCATCAGGAAGAATATTTTGTTATTTACATACTTTTTAGTATTTACATATTTTTTTTAGTAGCCTGAAGTCTTCTACCAGAAATTTCATAGATTTGATGTGGAAAGTGGTTGCTTGTGTTCTGCCTGTGCCTTTGCTAAACACTGCTAAACACAGGGAAGACATTTTATAACCTGCATGAACTGCTCTTCGTTCAAAGCCTTTTACGGTACAAGTGGACAGCCATCTTTGTCCAGAAGAAATATTTTGTATTTATAGATGTATTTTGCAAATTATTATTAGGACATTTTATTTAAAGTGGAGCAGACTTGTACCGATATTGAGCAATAAGTTTTGTGAAATTCTTCAAAACCTCCCATGTCTAGCAAAGTGATTGCATATTAGATGATGAGACAGAGTCAAAGTTAAGCTTTTACGGCACTACTCTCTCCTTGTAAAATGGGAAGCATTTCCAAGACCATAACTGACCTGGGTCATGCAGGTCTAGAAACTTAAAGATGTCAGGTAGTAAAGCAGAGGCCTTGAACCCACAAACTGCCTTTTGCTGAGGCTAGTGCAGATGCAGCCAGTGCAAAGCAGATAGTGGAGGTGGGACCACGGCAGAGCAATGTAGAAGAGAGTTCTGGTAGGACTTGCCCTTCAAATTTAAAATAGTAGCCTAAGAATGGTCTTTTAGAGAAAATATATCATGGGCATATTCAAGCTCTGCTCGTATCAAATAAACTGCTAAAAAACATCTGAACCGAATTCTAGTGGACAATCCTGTATTACTGATGGGATATATAATATTTTTTCTTAGTACTATGGAAACTTTTACCTTAATTAAAATTAGAAAAAAGAAAATAAACTTAAAATATATGTTCATGATCAGCTCTGAAACAAAAAATATGCATGCTATTCTGTCCATTTAAAACATTTCTTCAAGGCTAGAGATATAGTTGTTCAGTTAAAACAGTGATTAAGGAGGTAGGTTATGACAGGAGAATTAATGTATGCATCCTCAACACTAGGAGTTAGATTTCTCCTATTCCCCATTTTGCCTTTTTAACTATGTAGTGCTTAACATTTAGACTGAATTTTCACACCACTGAGAGAGACTTGTGCAATTTATAGACCAGAAATGCTGACTGTATGCAAAATGCTAGAATAAATTTGCATTCATTGGTATAGCTGAGCTTCTCACTGATACATGATGTGCTGTATTACTCAATCATTATTTCTGAACTCTAGTGTGCTGAAACATATTTACTTTAAACATAACTATGATATTCAGCTTAAGAACAACTAGAGCTTTTGAAGGCTGAAAGTTTCCAAATATGAAAAAAGAAATGACTACAGTTTAATTTACAGCAGGTTATTTATACCGCAGAACTTACTGTCCTAAAAGTGGCTGTCCCATTGGAAATATGATTCAGATGCCCTGAACTGAAGAAATATTTTCCTTTTTCCTGTGTAAAATATGAAACAAAAGACAACTGAAAAACACCTCATTAAAATAGTTCCTTTGTCCTTCTTTGACAAAGTAAATGGTAAAGAGATATGGCAGTTTTCCTACCTAGGTGGTCTATTTTATATGCTAACCTCACAGTGACCTCCCAGATACATCGAAAGTTATTTGATGAATTCTGGGACTTTTTTTTTAATGTGTTGAAAATCAACATATTGTACAGTGAAGGATTTCAGGCTTTCAATCTCTTGCAGATTAAGTTTCCCAGTGCAAGAAACTCCCCTCAGAAACCCTGCTTCTCTTTGCTTGGTTAGAGTTGTACCCTGCCAGGTGAATGTTTTAACACCTGGAAATCTCTTTATCAAATTGGGCTTTCCTACTGGAGCAGATCTGCTTACTCTTCTAGGCAAGCAGCACAGGATGACTTTCATGATCAACTGCGTGCAATTGATCTCAGGCAATGAACTAAAAATATGCTCCTGGGGGTACTGCCACAGATATTTTTTTCCAGGTTTAATAATTCCATCTCATTCTACTATCCTCCCTTTTGCTGGGCTGAATGTCTTCTTGTCTGCACAAGAAGTCCAGACAGGCAAGGGAAGCTTCTTCTGGAAAGGTAAAGTAGATCCTGCAGGCAGGATCCAGGGCTGGTGTAAATCATGCCTGCTCTGCTGAAGTCACTAGAGACATACCAGCTTACTTCACAGAGGAAACAGCCATGTGTTCCTTGTGACTTTCTTTTTTAGAACCATCTTTATAGAGTTGAAAATGTGTTTCATATCCTTGGCCTTGGGAGGAGAGCAAGCCAACACTTGAGTACATTACAGCATTTAAAATATGGTAATTTAACGATGCCCGTTAATCAGTCAGCTAACTGTGCATGGAAAGTCTTTATAAATGAGAAAATATAACTTTCAGTTGTTACTGTTAGACAGAAATTCTTTTATATATATATATATACATATAAAATTGGTCTCTGTCTTTTTTTTCTTTTTTCTTTCTTTTTTTTTGTTTTTGTTTTAAGTGCCAAGTAAGAGCAGAGGCATTTTCCACCCTCTAAATCTTCCAAACTGTCACTACCCATAGTCTCATACAGTTGTGTGAGAGGAGCTGAACTGCTTCAGGGTTTAATGCGGTCTCTGTGAAGGGCTGGGTCTGTCATTGCCCAGTGATGTAATTTCATTAGTTTGTAACAAAATCGTTGGGCTGGGACAGCTTGCTTGCAGACATTTATATTCCTATTGCTTATATAAGGAACTGATTTTTTAGTAGTAGATAGCAGACACAGGATAGAAATGCTCTGGCTTGAACTGGTGCCACCTGATTTCATCAGCCCATTTAGAGGTGAGGCAGGGATAGAGACTCCGCACTCTTTCATCAGCCTGACATAGAGATAGCTGACTGACACATGGAAGTACTGCCAAATTAGCAGGAAATGGAGGGAAAAAATATCCCTCAAGGTGCGCTCATGACGTTTGTTTTCCTGAAATTTATTTAATAGGCCAGGGAGGACCATTAGATCATCCAGCTCACCTTTTGTACACCGTATGTCGTTAAAATTTCACTCAGTTGTCCCTATATGGACTTCTAAAACTGTCAGATCAAGCATTTCTACAAGCAGCAAAGAAGTCCCAGAGAAGGAAAGGGAAAGACCACAGTATCACCAGCATCTGAAGCCCCATCACAAGGGGGAACTGAATAGGTGAGATATGTCCAGATGATCTCAAGAGATAAAACAAACTCTGTGAAGGATGAAAATCCAAACTTGAATAGACCTGTTAGTCCCTATGGGTCTAACATCATAAAAAATTCCCTCCACACTTCAGAGCTGATAGTTTTTATGGAGCTGGGCATGTGGTGGAAGACAATCTAGCAGAGTGCCTAAGGGAGAAGATAATGCAGATCTTTGCATGATGGTACTCTTATCATGCATGCATCGGTGATACAGTACACCTGGACCACTATAGTGTCTTTGATGAGGATAAGTCCTGGCTTTATAGAATATGAAGAGAAGATCTGGAAAACCACATCTGCAGCCAAGTGGTATTCTAGCTCATTTCTCAGGACAATCTACAGGACAATCTACTACAGCTGGGCTATGAATAAACGCTGTGGAACAGATGAGTACATACACTATGTGAAGGAGATAAATGTAATACGGACCTGAGAGCCCAGTGAAGGAACTTCTAGGTGCTCTGTTTTGAAGTCAGGAAAGTTATTTTACACATAATCCTCACTTTAACAGACTCTTCTCAGAGATATGCTCTGTTCTTCCTTTTTTCCTTTCCTTCCCATCTCTAGTTTTGCCACCAAGTCTCACTGTTTCCAGCCACCTGAAATTCAATTTGGAATATGAAGACTGGTATTGTAATGGATGGCATAGTTACATGTATGCAGATATAAAAATAGAAAAGGCTCCAGACTGCACCAACTTTTATCGTACAAAGTCTGGGTTGCGAGGTCAAAAAGGTTGTGTCTAGAGCAAATCCAAACAAATCCTCTTTGTAGACAATACATGAATTGGACTGGTTTCTATTCCACGTTGAAAAATTTCTAGCAAGGCTTACACTGCCAAAAGAAACCAGGGAAAAAGAAGGGCATTACATAGGTGGATTGCAAGCTGTCTAGGGAATGAGAAGCTCGTGTGAGACATGAGATTGTCAGCTAGAGAACTGAGTTCTCGGGGACACTTGTCTGAGCATCACTTCTACTTTCAGGTTGTAGTCATGGAGTTTTCATGAATGTGGGGCCAGATTGCCTTGCTCCCTAACCACATTTTATTCTGCACTTGCAGTGACCCATGTAACACCCTACACATATGTTCTGCAGGATTCACAGCACTAAATTTTTGAACACCAAGTATTGTTGTGTTCAGTGTTGGCTGATTAAATATTTCACATCAGCTGAACCTGAACGTCCGCTCTTGTAAATTTTTCCTCGTGTAAAATGTTTCTCTGTATAACACAAACCCTTCTGGACAAAGAGAGGAAAATTTATGCTATTCTGGGCAGAAGACATGCATAACTGTTATGTTAGGGCCAATATGCTGTTGTTGTCTGACTTCACATACAGTTATACCACTATTAGACAGCATTTTGAATTTTGGTTCTCAAAAGCACGTAAAATGTAGATTAATTAGATGGCTAGATTTGTAACATAAATAGCTAAAGACTATTAAAATATCTTTAATGAGAATAAAACAGTTGCATAATGTTCAAAGCTATGACAGCACTATGCAAGATTAATGAATAAATGCCAACTGATTACAAAGGACATAATTATGGAGGGTTAACAGCTATGAAATTAATAATGCTTGTTAATCTTTAGGTAAGGTTTAATAATCACTTGATAATTATTTAACTTACAATAATACTCCATATTAAATCTAAATGAAGGGTTATGTTCCCAAGTTGATATTTGTGGCTTTAATCATGCTATTGGGAGTTGGGCAGCTGAAGCCCCGTTGTTAGCATTGAGACTACATAATCTGAATAGGAGCCTTAATTAAGTGTTACCGAATGTATTTTATTTGGCAACAGAGGGAGAAAGACAAAGTCTTGGATCTGAGCAAAAGGCTCAGATCTGCAGGCATGTGAGCGTGTGTTAGGGTTGTGGGGAGGAAGGGCTGTGATTCATGCGTGATTTGTTTTGTTGGAACAACACACAGCAGCTAAGATTAGATACCTGCAGCCCGGGCCAGGCCTTAAAAGAAGCTGAAGCATGGTGCATGGCAAGGCAGACTGGAAAGGCAGCCGCTGACCTTAGTGCCATTCTTATGCCTGAATCCTTCCATGAGTGCAGCTAGGATGGGGACCTGGTTCCATACTGGCTTCCTTTATCCTCCCATTGGGATACTAAGTACTCAGCAACAGTATTAATGAGTGAACGTTATTGCTTTTTCAATTAAAGAAAGTTAAAGAAATGAGTTTAAACTGAATGCCTTAATCTAAACATCTTCTGACTGGGAATCCTATTGCCCGGCTTTGCTCACCAGCTTAGTCTTTGCTCTTGGTAGGACCAGCAAATCAACGAGGTCCTGACTGAATACTGAACTTATGCAAACACTTATGTTGATCTTCAGTATGTCAGAATACTTGATTGCCCATGGCTTTAAGCTGGTACTTAGAGACATACAGATGTCACGCAGCAGAGCAAGGAAAAGGGAGCTGGATTCTCTACTGCTTCTTGTGTTATCAGTTTGCCAGTGAAATTTGAACTGGTAGCATCTATTTGAGGTAGAAAAACCATTGCAAACTGTGGGATCTAAAGGCTGGCTTTCTGATCTCATGTGAAATTTGCTGTGAAGTAAATTAACCTTGTGATTTCTTTGGCTGGCAGATAACTACAACACAACTGAAAAAAAAGGAACTCAACAACTCTAATCCCCAAACATCTTTAGGAAAATTTTCACTTGTTTCTCTCAGATATGCAAAGTAGAGATTTTTCTCTATTATTGTATTACTCCTTTGAAAATGTAGAAGGCAAAATTAAGCAAGTGTATCACTGAATGTGGTATACTACTAAAGCAAATTACCAGAATGTACTCCATAAATATATGTCTTTTGATCTTACATAATAATAACAACAAAGTCATTTAAATTACACGGTGATTAATTTCTGAAGTACCCTGCCTTACAATGAATCTTGTGAGAACACAACAAAATACAGCAAAAACTTGTCATTGTTATGCGAGATGAAAAAGTTGTCACAGGATAAAAGTTCAGAAGAGAATAAAGAATTAGTGTTTTGGGTTTTTGTGCCCACCTGGAACAAAAATCTTTATTGGAATAAAACAAGTAAAAAGTACTATCCAGGAAGACATTTTATTCATCTCTGTTTGCACTGTCAAAATTCCACTCAAAATTTATTCCAACTATTTTCTGTTTTGGCTTCCTGCAAAGTATTAAAAACAAAAGCAACGAAACTATTTATTTAGATGTTAAAACAGGTGCCAAAAGCAGAAAATGTGACAAGTAGTCAAAATTAGCAAGCAGTCTTAGTAATTAACAGTGAGTAATAAAAACACCCTACAGAAAATTGTTGGATTATTTCAGGTTAATATGACAGGACACACTCTTTTAATTTTATTCAAAAACTTTGGAATGAATGCTGCTAGAAATTTACAGGAATAAACTCAGATGCCCTGTAAATCAACAGTAGAGTATTTTATACACACTACTGGAGATGGCTTCTAAGTATAAAAAATAAAAAAAAAGTCTTTGTAAATCACTGTGTCATAAAAAATATTTATTCTATTATGATTTTTTCATTGGCCTTTGCAGTAGTTAATTATTATGTTTTCAGAACAGGAGTTCTGATATGATTAATCCATTTTATAGATGGAGAGAAGCATTTAGCTGGGATTACAGTTTGCCCAAGGTCACATACCAACTCTGTGTTAAAAATACTGTTAGTTTTCTGCTCATAACGTTCTGAGTTCGAGGCTGTGACCACTAGACCAGTTAATTAACATCCAATTCCCACACGGTTGTTGATAAGAACATAATGATTCTGATTTATATTTGCTTACTTCATATCAATGAGACTTGATAATTTTCCTTGTGAAGTTTGTAATAAGAAGTATGCCATGAGGGAAAGAATATGACTATTAAGGCAAGAAATGTTATTTTAAAATGTTATGAGCAACAGAGAGGAAATAAATATGCAAAATTCTTCATAGAGCTCTCTCAGTGCACAAGCCCAGTGCTTGCTGTGTGGGTCATCACCCTGGTTTTACTGAGCTGGCAGTGTTGCAGGAGCTGTGCTTCACATGGATGAGCTGCTCCTGAGCAATCTCAGCAATGTATCAGATTAAAGATGCTCGTCTGCCGTCATCGTCCCATTTTCTGTGCATTTTACCTCTCTGGTTTCAGTTATTGAGGACAATAGAGAGAAAATCCTGGTCTTTAATCATATTTGACTTATTCTGTCCCTTTCTGTATTATCCCAGACCAATAATCAGGATACGGGCAGATCTGGAGAAAGGAAAAGATGTCCACAAATGCCACTGTACTGTCCCCCTGCTTATTGAAAGAGGATTGAAGATTAGCTAAGTGCTCCTGCTATATTTAAAGAGGGATCTAGAAGCAGCAACTCAGACAAACACAAATATGGTTTTGAGGTTATATTTTTGAATCCTTGGACTTAAATAAGACATAATTTATCTCTGTTTGTTGACCTCCAGGGCACTGTGCAAGATGTATCTGTTTACTCAGGCATTAGACACAACAGAAATTTAAGAGTCCTGTATCATGCCCTAAAGGTTGGTTAACAATCATGCTTTTTCATTCCTTCAGATTTTTGGTAATTCTTGGCATTTAACTAGTGAATTGTTTATTATTTGCAAATTATTGTGCGTTTGTTGGCATCTCTGTTAATTAATCTTGTTTTTAAGTGATGATTATGCCTGAAGGCTATGGGATAGGTACTTGCATCATAAATGGAGAGGAATGCAAGCTGTTGGTTTTGGAATCACATCTCAACTTCCCCAAAGCTTAGGATGGTAAGATTTTGCTTACTTTGAGGGAAAGGTCAGCCTAGGTCTATAGAAGAATTTGAAATTTCTCACTGTATGGGTGGGTTCTTATAAACAGTTTTACATTCCTGCCTTCATTCAGTTTCCCATATATATTTCCCATATATAATTTTATCACGTGTCTGTCATGGTCTCTTAATCAAAAGAAAGTCTGAGTTGCCGATTAGGAATGAACTTGTTCCAGTTGTGCATCTTGTTCTGAACATGCAAACATTTTCCTACATCGCTTTTAAAGAAAGGAATAATATCACTTTCATTTAACACTTTCAGTCTCCTAGGTGAATTCTAGACAAAAATGGAAGTTTGTGGCATTTGCAGTTACGTTTCCAAATGATACTCCAGGTCAGGAATGGGAGAGCACGGGGATGTATACTGGAGACCTTCTTTACACAGGAATAATCTGCCTGCTGGAATTGCTTTGTTTAAAAGGTTATGTTTTTCAGACAATTTATCCCTGCCAAATGCCCCAAAATGAAAGCCAAGCCTTCAAACAAGAAGCACTTCTGTTCTCAATACGTCAGTCCTATTGATTGTCTGTAACCTATACATAGGCATTTTTCCTTACTCTTTCTGTCGTGTTCGTCAGAATGTAAATACTGGTCTCTGTAACTGATAAAAGCTGGTTGCCTCCTGCCAGCACGATGTTTTGAATCAGTACTCCCACTCACTCCATAGGTGACACTCTTTCCCATCATTTTCAGTGGCATACCCTTGCTGTATGAAGCAGTTTTTTTCTCAGGTTCTTTATGTTCTGTCGCACTTTGATAAGAACTGCAGGTCTTATCAATTCTGGCACTGAATCGAAAAGCAAGAATCTTCTGGCACAGAAGTGTTGTTCTTTTCCCTTCTGTGTGGGGGTGTTTTATTTTGTTTGTTTGCTTGCTTTTGTTTTGTTTTGTTTTGTTTTCGTCTCGTATAGTTGTTTTCCTTTCCACAATTCACGGGGCAAACGGTTTTCCTGGGACTTGTCTTAGCCGCATCCCTTGCTCCCATCTCCCCACCTCCGCACAGTAGCCTCCCGCCAGCCTCCCGGTTGCTGCTGTTCCCAGATGCTCTGCATCCGTCGCACGGTGCCGGAGAGGCTAACAGGGCCATTCACAGGTGAGACCTGGCACAGGGAAGCAGTGGGAGGAAGGCCTTGTCCTTGCTCCAGAGGTGCCAGCCTCGTGGCACCAGCCTTGCCCAGGACACGCAGCTTGTCATGGCTGTGGCCTGAGACTGGCTTTTTGGCCTGATGATGTTAATTTCAGAAATAACATTTGAAATTAAGATAGTCCCCTTGTCAAAACTGTATTATCTTACCTTTTTGTCTTGCCCGGTTTCCTTCCACAGAGCAGTGCAAGCTGCAAAGGAAACGGGAAGCTGTGTTCTTGTTTTCTTGGTTGTGCAGTAAACCCAAGTGCTGTGCATGAGAGATCTTTCCTGTCCTGGCATGCATATGTCCTGGTGTATTATTAATTATGATAAGAGAAAAACAGGTAATATTATTAACATTGTTAAATTAATCTGATTTGAAAAGGAAAGATTGTAAGCTTTCACATGACAAAGAAAACAGGAAATAGGAGTATGTAGAATAATTTGAGAACGTGCCTGAACTTCTCTAAGCAGCACTGTCATCCCACTCATCGGGTGGAAAGCAAGAGAGATTAAAGTCTGTTCTTTGTTTCCAAATTCCAGATAGGCAGATTTTTTTTAGACATGTTTCAAACTCCAGTTGTGTTTGCAAGGAATTTTTCTGCCACTTGAAAAAATAATTTTCAGTAGGCATGTAAGCAAAAGTTTTCTAAGCTCAGTGTACACTTTGAATTTTAATTCTGGTAAGGTATTTAAAAAATCAAGAATTCCTGGCTGCAGGAATAGGAGAGGTTCAAAGTTCATCTCATAATCATAAGCAGACATCTCCTCCTCTCTCCTTCTGCACTCACACTGTCTCCCCCTCCCTCTCTTCATTTTTTTTTGAGAGGTCAGAATTAAATATCCTCTTTTTCTCTCTTCCTCAGGATGAGTTGTAATTTCATAATATGATGGTTTTATCCAGAGTTAACAACTTTGGTTTGGCATAGAACTATATAATCTTAGAAAATATAAAGTAATGGTTTAAAAGCTCAGGCTATGAAGGGAAGGAATACTGCAGCTTAGTAAAAGCATATGTTGCTTGTGGGGACCTCACAACCACATTCAAATGCAGCTCTTGCCAAATCACGTTACATTTCTAGAACTCCTTCTTTAAATTTCCCCAGTGAGGCTCATATGGCAGGATCTGTGTTCCTGCTATATGATATTAAGGAGGTTCATGTGCCTCTCTCCACCTTTTTTTTCCTTCTTTTTCTTGTAAAATGATTTTGTTATTTAGAAGTTCACAGGATGAA
>JAWLRI010000157.1:2884726-2897529 GCA_034781795.1 Crypturellus tataupa
CAGGGGGGTTGGACTAGATGAGCTCTAGAGGTCCCTTCCAACCTTAGGCATTCTGTGATTCTATGATTCTATGATTCCCTGGCACAGCTTGAGGCCATTTCCTCCAGTTCTATCAGTAGTTATTCTGGAGAAGAAATCAACCTTTGCCTCACTACAACCTCCTTTCAGGTAATTGTAGAGAGAGATTATGTCTCTCCAAGCCTCCTTCTCTCCAGACTAAATATCATCAGATCCCTCAGCTGCTCCTCATAAGATCTGAGCTCCATCCCCTTCACTAGCTTCATTGCCCTTCCAGCATCTCAGTGTCCTTCTTGTAAGTCCCAAAACTGAACGCAATTCAGAAGCTGATCAAGGCCGTTCGCCCTTTCTTGTTGCCAACAGCTCCTGCTCAGCTGGCCATGAGGCATGGCTTGGAAAACCTCACTTTACAACCCTCGCAGCTTCAGATGCGACTCTCAGCTTCAGCCAGCACAGCTGGGAGTCAGTTGCTTGCTTGAGCTCCCATGCAAGCTGGGAGCTCTGCATTAGAATCCTATGCATGCATGTGCACTATAAACTATGCAAAAATTAAAAGCTGCTCTTCTAATAAAACTTCTTAACCAGTTGAAGATCACATGTACTCAATTACAAAAAAAAAAAAAAAGAAAAAGAAAAAAAGTAATGACACAAATTGAATTACAATAAACCCTAAATTCTGCGTTTTTGCCCCCAAAGTTTTTGCTCTGGAAACTCAGCCAGGACTCTGAAATCCAAGCTCACTCTTCTCTAGTTTACTTGTACAGCTCTGATGCTAAACGGTGGACAACTGGAACTAAGTTTAAGTATTTTATCAGTGACATCCTAGCTAGAATATGGTTCACTCTCCCATAGCTAGATTAGCTTTGTAGAACTAACAGAAGCAAAAGAAAAGAAAAACCAGTATCACTTTGCAGCAGTAAAAAAATAAATCAGTATAAAGTCATAGTATATTCTGGGTAAAGAGCTGCTGAATTAGAAAATACCATTTTAACACAGTCATGTTTCTAAACATAACCACACTTTCAACAAATACTGTTTGTGGTTTAAGGAAATACTCAAATAACACATATGTCCATACTGCGAATGTGATTACTGTCAAGGGAGGGTGCAATATGAGAGCTGAAAAGTGCATCATTGCTGATTCAATGCTGGTGTTGTGGGTGACTCTGAGTCCAAAGGAGCTAGTATGTCTGCACCCACAGAAAATATAGATAAATGTTGAAACTTTTTCTTTACAACTACAAGAATCAAATAAACGAGGAAGAATTTACACTCTGAAACACTGTGAATTAAGATGACTCTATAAGTACGATGACCATTAGAAAAGAGGCTCTAGTGTCTCTAAAGGGAACTACCTATTAAAGAGTAAAACAGTTGGGAACAGGATTTTGATTTTGTAAGCTTCCAACTGACTTCCTAGTGATAATGAAAATATTTCAGATATGAATTGCTATTTGAGGAGCTGTATTCTTGAGGCGTTCACAACCAGAGGTTTTCTCTGCAGCTTTCTTCTGAATGCGAATGCACAACTCTCATTAATGCTAATGCAAGCAGGCTGTTAAAAACTGTGAAAGACTTGCTATTTGCTAGCATTTTTGTTTGTTTGTTTTAATAATATGCGGTATGTTGCTAAAAGCATGAATGAAAGAATTTGAAAAATAAGAAAGGATTTAAATTGAGGTCCCAACAGGATGTCTGATACAGTGACCATTGTGTGATGCTTAGCATAAAGTGACACCATTTGCCTTGTAATTGTTTGAGGGCAAAGAGTAAGTGAAATGTTACAAAGGTATCAACACACTCTGGGGAACATTACCTCCAAATGTTACCTAGATTGGGTCCATATATTAAAAAAAAAAGTCATTGCCATATGATGGCTTTAATAATGACCAGTGACTTTCTTTGTTGGTAGCAAAGTTGATTGGGTAGCAGCATTCATGGCAAATGTCAGAATGCCACATTGTAACAGTGACGTCCAGGGTGGCACCATGACCCTGTTACTGACATGAAGGAACAGTTCTCTGCATTGTGTTTCCTGGGGGATTTATTCCTGTGAAGAATTGCAGCACTCCTCAGAGAACTTTGTGAACTACTGACCACAATGAACTTGGCCCAGAAAGTGCACGAGTTCCTGCCTAACTTGAGAACAGATCCAAGCCCCTATTGTACCAATCAATTTATATCCATTTTAAAATGGTTGATTGAAGACCAGGCACAGACATTGTAAGACACGAGAGTCTGAAGAAAGGAGGGCAGGAGTGAGCAAAGCCATGGTAGCTCTGGATGTTACCTCAGATGAGCGGCACGCTCCAGCCTTCCGACTGGCGATCAGTCGCAGAGTAGACCAACAACACTACCACAGCAGCCATCACTTGCTGCTGCTTGGTCTGTGCATTTCGATGTAGGTAAATGTAAATGACTGAGTGGCTGAATAAGCGTAGAGTTACAGGAGCAATCCGCAAAGAGCAGAGGCATGTGGGCTCTTCAGTGGTAGTAAGAGGGATGGGAAAATCTTGCATGACTGTGTGTGTTAGCCAACCACTACAGAAAGCCTAGTGCACACTAACACAGTAACCTTTGTCTTTGCTAACAGGCTGCCTGCTCTTTCTCACGGGGGTCTATTGGCCATACAACCACAGAGTTTTAAATAGAAATTGAATAACTTCAGCAAGATTGCACAAAGACATGTAATCAGAACCTTGAATTTTTCAAAACCTTTCTATACTAAATTATTTATCATTTTGTATATAATCATCAGAGTAAGCTTTGGATTTTTGGAGGAGGAGGAAACTCTTAAAGTGATGAATTAGGACAAAAAATATCATAATAAAAGCAAGGAACATCTTTTAGGTCAATTTCACTTGGCTTTTAAAAATCTAATGAACTTCAGCCCTTTAATGAATTATCATTTCAATTTATAATCATTTTCATTATCTTTTTTGACATTGCTATTATCTCCTTTGCACTCAGTGGTAGTGGTATTAACACCCAGATGATTATAGCTTCATCACTCTTCCTATGGTTTCTGTTGTAGTTATCTTTCCATGAAAAAAAAAATATAAATGCTGCAATATAAATCTGAGGTATTCATATTAGCAATTTACACTTCACAGGAATTAAAGTAAACTGAGTATTTGATAGTTGATTGATTTAATAAAAACAAGTCTTATTTGCTAACAATTATTACAGAGTTCTACTTCAGATAGTACAGTGATATTATGCTTATAATGAAGCCTAATCATGGCATCTCAGATTAAATAGGTAATTCTTTGTATCCTGGGCAAGAACTGGAGCCAAAAATTTGAGCCATAGGCACCTAAAGCTAAGTCCTCAGGGGCAAGACTTCACTGGTGGAAGAGCACAAACCTCATGAGGGGATTAGTCCATGAACGTTGATGGAAAGCTTGTAGTCAGTGGAAGGTGGTAATCAAATCTCATATCTACAAAACAACTACATTAACAAAAACTACAAAAAGGTGCTAAACAACATTTCAAACCGCAGTTCAAATCCTGTTCTTTTAAAATATGGTCTCATTTTATTATTATATTTATTATTATATTTATTCATATGGAAATATATTAGTCATAGGCAAGGGCACTTTGTAGCTTTCTTCTAGAACAAGTCCTAGTGCAATTAATTTTGTTCAAGTAACGATTCCAGAATCTGGACCTTTGTAATTGGTATGATATTTATAATTTATTATTTATGCTACATTTACATGTATGGACAGAGCAGTGGCAAGAATTTATTTTTGCACCATGATATTGGATTTCTTTTATCAAAAAAGAAAGAAAAACAAAGGTGCTATTAGGTCTTAATATTTTCATTCTGTTTGTTACTTCAGTTTTAAACTGTCTTTGATAATATAGAGTATTGACACTTTTTTGGCTAAATTCCAAATAGACTTTTCTATCACAGAGATTGCATTAAGCAGAAAATGAACACCATACTGCTAATTGTAGATAAATCACCACATGTAGGAAACTGAATATGCAGCTAACCAATGTCCAGAGTACTTTGCAGAAGCTAAGAATGTGCAGCTGGAAAAATTTACTGGTCTCTAAGCTGCATATTCTTAATTTGTGAAGCTTTACAAAGGGGTACAATGGTTGTTACTATCTAGCAGCTGATATCATCTGCTAGCTTTGCACAGATTCCCCTCCATTTTCTGCTACAAGTCACAGATGTGAGTCACACATGCAGGACTTATAACAGATTTTTTTTTTTCAAAAGAAGAAAATTAAGTGGAAGATAGGTTCAAACTTGTTCGAACCTTCAAAAGGAACCAGCATAAAAGCTATTCCTTTATTTTCTTCAAACTTCTGGAAAGCTTTTCTTGCACTTCTGAGATGACAAAAATATTTTTCTTCTAGCCATTTTGCATTATGGCTTATTTTATGGGTTATTAGCTGTGTGTCTGTATACGTCTGTGTATAGGTATACATGCATGAGTATAAATGCAGTCACTACGTGTTTGCACACTGTATATGCTATATCTCTGCATATGTGTCTGTGCATCACGTACTATGCTACATCAACATCAAATTAGTCCACCATTTCAGGAGTGCTTCTTGGAGGTCAGGCAGACAGCAGAGAACTAAACTGAATTAAAGAAAAAAAAATTTAAATAAAATATGACAAAAAATATACTCTTTCTTTCATGTAAAATAAGTCTCTAGCTTTACTTTAGCCCTGCCTACCCTAATGCAGACAGGAGGTTTAAGTCTAGACATAATCCATATCTGTTAAATGCTTCTATAAGCAGAAAGTGGTTTAAAGATGTCATGAGTTGAACATTTCAGAGAGTTTTTCAGGAAATACCTGGAAGAATTTTTGCTGTGTGCTGCAGAGTGGGGAGGTGCATAAGGCATCTGGCAATAGGGAAACTTCAGAGGGAAACTAGGGGATCTATCCCACTCTTTCCTCTCTTCATCATGGTGGGATCATGAATTAATATCTGTGGATCAAGTTTTAACCTGAGACAGGAGAAACAGTTACTGAATTGTGTGCTGTTATTCATTATTTGAATGCAGTTGCTCTGCATGCATATTGGAAACAACAAATTGGTTAACAACTTCCTGCACTTACTCTGCTGGTAGCAACGGCAAGTTTGGCTTCCAGTTTCACAGCATTGGGTTCAAAGATGAGCATGTTCTCTCAAGGACATTGTATGTATAAAAAGATGTATGCAATATTTTTAAAAAGTAATTTTTTCATTTAAAGAAAAGGAGCCAAGCTATGTAAACTAAGTAGAAAAATAAATCTGAAGCAAATGTGAAGCTATGAACTCTTCTATGAGCTATGCAAACTGATTACCTCCAGATTTACATTCACTATTTGAAAGAATGAAAATATCTGGTAATTAAGTTGAGGAGATATCAGGAGCTGAATGTGGGCAGATCTTTTGAATAAAATGATAAAATTCTGAGTTTAAGCGCTCAGAAATGAAATTCCCCAAATCTGACCTGATTTGGTAATGTTATTTCAAAGCAAAGTTATACGTGTATACTTCTTTATTCCTTTCCCCCTGGAAAATATGATAAATAAAATTTATTAATATAAGCATAACATACATTAGGTAGCTTATCATTGCTCAAATATTTACATTTACTTTAAATTCAAGATAGGAATGCCATTATCTTGCCATCTTTGTCTGTAATAGGAATGGTTGTGATGTATTTATATCATGTTATAGGGATCACATTTGCTAATGCAAAAAGCTATTACCACAGTCTGGAAGTTGATTAAGAAATGAGACATAAATTACTGGGCAATAACTCCTGTGGTGCTGCTCAGCACAGAGCTGAAGGCTGAACAGCGCCGCAGAACCTGTACCTACATTTACTGTGCAATAATTCTAGTCAAAAAGTGTTTCAACATAGGAATGTTTAAAGAGGTTGGACACAATATTTAAAGAATTTTTGGCACATCATTGTGCTACGACAAGCATCTCACAATAGCAGCAAAGCCACAAATAAAAATGTGTCGTTTTACTGATTTTGTACATGCCATAGTAAGTTCTGTCTGACAAAAGTTGAAAGAGAAAGAAAGAAGCCCACGTCTCTGGGAACCATGCCTGATGTTTGCTAGTACAAGACAACATATAGGCAACATTCATATGTGTCCAGATAAAGTACTTGGGCTATTTTGTTCCTAGAAACCTGGAATTCCAGCACTATGATCTGAAATAAAACTCAAAAAACACTGCTCTCTCCAGTCATATACTTTTCTGCACTAACTCGTGGCTTTTGTGCTGACTACTGACTTCGATTTCTACAATTCAGTATAATAACTTTCAAAAATAACCTGATCAGCTACATTCTTTCCTAAAAATAGGTTTGCTAATACATTTACAAGGCAAAATTGAGATAAATAATTTTTGATGGTAGTTGCAGTCATATATTTATTAGGAATGTATAAAGAAATAGTGAAAACTAGCCAGAGGAATAACTTGAACAAAAAAAAGGTCAGATTTTCTTTAGTCTCTGCAAAAAGACTATGCTTACATTTCAGAGTATACTTGGCAACTTCTACATCAAGCCCATTTTATGAGTTGCTGTAGTAAAACTGGTAAGTGTAGGATTTATAAGGGAACCTGATGATGAGCTTAGTAGGGAGCAACTGCAATTTCTGCTATCAGTTCTTTGACTTTTCCTTTAACCTGCACCCATCCGGCAATGACATGAGCAGTTCAGCAAATCTGAGAGACATCAGACCTTGAGAGTTTGCTGGGAGAACTCCAAAATGCATAAAGTTAAACCAAGCCTCCTTCAATATGACTAACATATGGTCTTAACAAATTTCACCCACACCGTATAAAGGGAACAGCTCCAGAAAATGTTTCTGTTATTTTTTCAGTTACTCTGCTGGCTTTCAGCATGGCACTGATTGTGAGGGTTTTGTCCTAGTTGAGCTGCTAGTGTAAATGCTCATTATTTCTACAAAAGGAGGTGACTTTTTTTTGTTTGTTTGTTTTTTCTTTTTAGCTGTGTTACTTTACTGCTAAATGTGCAGCATTGTCTATAAAAAACAAGCAACCCACATCTTTTTGGTAATGGTGGGAAGTCAAGATTTCTTTATATGATGGGGAGATATAATACGCTTTTAGGTTTACTTCTCCTAGCGAGCATTTTCCAGTCATAAAATTCTGTATTGAGATCAACTGAAAAGCACTAAGATTCTTCTTATACTTAAACTCTGCACAGTTCCAAAAGCTTTATCATACTGTGGTTAACCTATTTTTGTTTAAAGAATTACAGTGCTTATAGAAAAATGAGTCAGAACTGTTATACAATTGCTAGATTAAGTTTTTAAATGAAATAGGATATATTCTCTTGCACTGTCTTGAATAACCAGAATTACATCTCTGACTGTACATACCAGTAGTTCATAAAAACACTTTTGTTCATTAACTTAAGTCCTAACAGACAGCCTCTGGTTTTAAAAGCCATCTGGTGGCTGATAAGAAATGTAAATTCTTATCTCCTTTCCCAAGGCCAGTGGATCACAGCCAAATGGAGGATGAAAGCTCCAAAAATGACACCATCTTGGTTGTAATCTGCCATTCTGTGGGATCACAGGATCTGAGATTATTAATGCACTGAGAATATCATGGGAAGAGGGGGAGAGTGACCATTTTTTTCTGTCTGCAACATTTATTCCCTGCTTCTCTACAGAAGCACATTATTTAGAGGTGATTAGAAACCTTTTGCTGTACTGCTGCATAAAGACTAATTATACCTCCAAACTGAGTGCTAAATGTGAAAGCAGCACTTGGGAATTAAACTATTCATTAAATTATTTCAGGTATATTTATTTCAAAATTAGCACTTATGCAACATCCTCAGTAACATAGAATTATCTATCTGATGCCACTCCTTTCAAAATCAGAATTCCTTTCTTCTAGTTCTTTTTTTCTGCCTTCTTACATTTATTAACTATCACTAGTTTCAGTGCACGTGACAATAATTTCCGTGTCACAAATGAGGGACTTCAGAAACATTTCTTCCACCTGCTTTAAAGAAGCTGTGCTTATGCTAGGGCCTAAGAAAATGATGAATTATATGCAGATCTGGAATAAGTATAAACATCAAAAATTGCTTTGTAGGGCTGTTCATCAAACCTAAATAAAAATTGGTGTCTATATAAATACGCCTGTACTGTCTTATAAATAGGTTTGATGGCTAGCTAGAACAAATCAACAACCTTTGTGAAAATGAAAGTGTCAATAAAAGCTGAGTTGTTAGGGCATTATTTACAAGACTACTAAGAAAACTGACCTTAGTATTTACTTTGAACTGCAAACAAACTGTAGGTATGGAGAAATCTAAGCATCACTTTTCTGAATGTGATATGTGTATCCCAGGTTATAACACTACGTTATTATGCTGTTTTGGATGAAAATGCCGGTGTGGAACAACATTGGCACTTTTTTTTGTCCTTTTTTTTTTTTAAATAGGCATTCTGCAAACAGCAGTTCTGCAGACTTTGCATTTACAGAAATCTCAGTCGAGTTATAAATTTTTCTTTATTTTTGAAGTTTTTGCTGAGGCAAGGTTTAGAATTTTTAGAAGGATTTGGAAGATTTCTCACTCACAGGAGTGGTCTTTGGATCAGATCTTCTGCTATATTTCTTCTCCATTTATGTCAAACACATACGTTCTACCTCCTCTTCTTCTTTCCCTGCTCCGCTTTCCCTACTCTTCTTTCAGTACCATTCCCTCATTTCCATTATTCCTTGTAATTTTGAGTCTCTACCCTTTGATTTAAGCATAAAGGCTTGGGAAGTTTTATGTTATTGGTTTCTTATATCTGTGTTTTGTTACATGCAATTCTATTTCTAATCAAACTGAATCCAGGTGGTAAGTGTCATGTAAAAAGCAACTGACACAGATTTTCTGCATCAATGTATAGCTTCTATAGATGACAAAAGCGAGTAGGAGACTATGCTGGGTGGACACTGACTTACAGTTCATTTCTTGTGGTATATTTTCTCTATATTTTTTTTTAAATCTTCCTCAATGTTTTACATATACACTTTTTAGTATTTCTACCTAAAATCTATTTCTAAACCACAATAAGAAGTTGCAAAAGTGATCCTCTTTTTCTAGAAATATAAGAAGCTTAATTTTATATGGGTGTAGAATTTTGGAGAGTCAGTTTTCTAAAAATCAAAATATTGACAGTCTACGCAAGAAGAGACATCTGGGCCTTTGTTAACTTGTCTAATTTTCTTTGGCAATAATAGGATATTTGAGGAGTATTTTTAGAAGTGTTGGTTTTATCTCCTTTTGTTCTGTCCAGTTTTGTGAAGCATTTGGTTAAGCATATCTTTGTTATTTCATTTTTGTTTTCTGTCCCTGTTACTGTATATGTTTTTTATGTCTCCACAGATTTTATGTCAGACATGTCTTTTTCAAATGAGTTACTCTAACGGGAAGTATTACTTATATCACAAACACAGCGAAAAATGATAAAGAAGATACGAGTGGGCTCCTATCGGTGCTGTGGACACCATTGCCTTGAGCACCCCTCTAGCTGCAGTTAGGTCTTCATGCCCTGAGCAGAGATGCTTGCGGCCCTAGCTTCTTCCCAGCTCATCCCTCTGCTTCTGCATCTGAAAGGCAGAATGACAGCTGGCATGCTAAAGACATTAGGAAGGCTGCATGATATGGGACTGTAAGATGGCTTGTTTGGAAAGAATTTGCAAGACACCTAAGGAGCAGTAATGACACTGTTATCACAGCCATTACCATGTTATGCTCCACAAAAGTGACCTCAACACTGCCAGCTGTTCAAATTGGACTTCCGAGTGAATGGTCCTGAGAAGAAAGAGAGGGTATGCTTGTCTCAAATCCTAGTCAAACAGGTTTTACACTTGCTGTCCAGCAAGGATTTCCCCCTTTCTGAAACAACATTTTTCTTCAAGGTCACGCAAGAGCAAATGCAGGTTTTATAAAAGATAGGAATGGCAATGCTGAGGATGAAATTTCTTTCCTTTCCTGGTGCCATGCCCCAATAAAGCCCGTAACAACTAATTGGTTATGATGTCATGTGTTTATTCTCTCTTAGAGACATGTAAATACTCAAAAGGCCAGAGGAGGTGCACTGTTGAGGTAGCACACAATCTCTGGTTAAGGACATAGCTGCTGTGCAGAAATGGTATTGACCCTTTTCTCCCCCTCCGTATTTGAGCTTTTCTCACCCCCGGTGCATGAGCAGCCCCACAGAAACCTTTCGCTGACATTCCTCAGCCGCTCCTCTCTGAGGCTAAAAGTTCAAGCATTAACACCTGCAAAGCGGAGAAACCTTCTTCCTCCCCCACTTCAGAAATTCCCCAAGCAAATAAACCAACCCCAGCTCCTTCCCACTCTCTTGCACCCCCAGACACCACAAACATCGTGGCTGGTTAGAGGGGACTTTTGTTTGCAGTGACTGAGTGGTTCTCATTAGGAAGCAACCTTTTGCCATCTGATTTTGGGCTCTGCAGTTGGGGTCAGGAGCTGGAGATGAATAGTGAAGTGTAATTTGTGTTGGATATTGTGGCTAAAATGCAAACATTTTTCAGTTCCATTCTGAGGAATCTGAGTCCAACCGCAGTCCCAGGGCATAACAGTGAGAAAACTCTTTCCAGCTGCACTACTGTATGCAGTAACCCAATTGCACAGAGCTTTGACAGCTCTGTCACTCTCGTTCTCAACCTCGTGTTGGTGCTGGATGCCTGCCATTGGAAACAGGAATGCAACTTTATCACTTGACTCCAGGAAAATTATTCCCTGTGCCATATGGGGAAAATATACAGGACCAGCTGGGGAAGCCCCTCTTTTTGAGGCGAGAGAATGCCTCAGAGAGAACAGCCCGAGACAGGTGGGCAACAGGAGCTGTGACAGGACCAACAGTGAAAGAAAGAGCACAAAGAGAAAATGAAACAGATTTATTTCTGATCACAATGGAGAGGGTTGGAAGCAAAAGAAAATGACAACAAATGTAATGAGGATTCTGAAATTTCCAGGTATAGCTCATCTGACATAAGCTTATACCGAGATTTCCATTCCAGAAATAGGAGAGAATAGCAGGAAACAAAACGAATACCAGAGTAACAGATTTGTAGGAACTAGAGGTGACAAATGCTCTGGAGCTCACCCAGGCTGTTTTCCTGGCCTGCAAGGTTTTCAAACACAAATTGAGGCAAGGTGAATTTGATGCACTCAGCTCATGGTCGAAGGATGAGCTAGTTTTGTACTTTACACACTATGAGCCACCAGATAGAGTACAACCCACTAAACACTGCGTGCTGAACCTGACTATCTAATGAGCGTTTCATGCACCTGGTCCACCCATCCAGACCAACGTGAACATGAGAATGCTGTGGGACAAATGTGTTGAAAGCCTTGCTGAAATTATAGTGGACGAAATCTACTGCTCTTTTCTCACAGATCAAGCTATTTCATATTGGAAAACAATCAAGCTCAGGATGATTAGTTCTTGGGAAAACCATGCTGTCCTTTCCAAATTACAGAGGAGTGAGCAGAACAGCTTTTGAGTATGTCTAAAGGGGCCTCAAGGCAAAGGCATGGTTTCAGCTCATGTTGCTGCCTAAAGATTTGTCAGTGCCTCCTATTTTTTTTCTCATGGAAAGACTAATTCTGGAGCTCCTTTATAAAGGGGCACTTCTATAGCACTCTTACAGAGCTGTGCAGAAGCTTTGTGATATTCAGCTTCCTTGAGAGCTTTCTACCTGCTCTTCAAGATGCTCCATCTCTTCACATTATCTGTGTCATTGTGTGTGTGATGAGGCACATGATTGCTCTGTTAGTCTTGTCCAGCCCAGCCTCACCAAGGATGAGAGGAGGAGGAGGAGCTGCTGGCCTTCATGGGTACACTTCATGAGTATAACCTCACCGCTATTCACCGAGCTGCAAACAAGTAAGAACGGTTAGCTCTGGCCTCATTAACAGAAATAGACAGTGGCTGACATTTTGAATGAAAGAAAATTAAAGATGCTCAAAGTCAGGATTCATAACATGAAGCTTAATTAAGAACACATACTGCAACATTCATAATAAAGCTGTGGGAGTTGGCAAGGCTGGTTGGATTTACACCACCAGCAGCCTCTACCACTCACAGTTTAATAGTTCACAGAAGACAGAGACCCAGAGCAAGGCACATGGACTTCCGATGCGAAGCAGTGAGGGCTCTGAGCCACGGCTGTGGGCACCAGGGTGCAGGACTGCTGGGCCTGAGAAACTTTGGATGGGTGGACAGGTGGAAGAAGAGGAGAGGGATATTCTGAGACAGGGGCTGCCTGGGAGGAGGTGGGACAGGCAGAAATGACCAGTGATAAAAGTATCTCATAGGAATTCCATGTTATGTCAGAAATAACTCCAGCCTGTCTTAAAAATCTTATCTGTGTTCAACCTCGAAGTCTGTTTTTCCAGGTTGCAACTGTTACTTTGTAAACAGTGAAGAGCATAAAGTCATCCTGCAGATACAGCTTATCAGTGAATGTGTTTGTGCAATCCTTTTGTCTCATCACCTGGGAGGAGTGGCTGACACCCCAGAGGGCTGCACTCCCTGTCCAGGTCCCATCGAGAGGGACCTGGACAGACTGGACAACTGGGCAGTGAGAAACCTCATGAAATTCAACAAGGCCAAGAGCACGGTCCTGCACCTGGGGAGAAACAACCCCAGACACGAGTACAGGTTCAGGACCGATCTACTGGAGAGCAGCTCTGCAGAGAAGGACCTGGGCGTCATGGTGGACGACAGGTTGACCATGAGGCAG
>JAWLRI010000157.1:2902861-2920884 GCA_034781795.1 Crypturellus tataupa
TCCATTCCAGAAAAAACAAAACACAGTTTTTAGCAGGAGGAAGTAAAAAATAAACGCTTGAACTGCAGTTCCAAGGGAAAATATGCGCGCAGTGTATAATTACCCTTGTTGAAAATAGGCCAAGACACTGGAGCTGACATTATCCACTCCTGCTAAAGGTGCCAGGGGATCTTGGGCAGCCACAAGTGCTCAAGACCTCAAGGCTATATCAAGTTCAAAAGTCATTTGCTGACATGTGTGACAAACCTTTTCTTCTCTTTTAAACAGAATGCTGGATATTCCTGCACTTTTGTCCAGCATCTGCATTACACATAATGCAAGGCCAGGTGATGAATGCTTGCTCCTACTACTGCAAAGTCACTCTGAAGAATAACACTGGTATGGGTAACCGAGGGTGAGCAGCTGTGTAGATAAGGCACTTGGAGAAACTGTTCATGAACAAGACCAGTAGGCCCAAATCTATCTAGACTTTCCCCAATATCTTGCATTTCTAATCTGAATCTGTCTTTCTTTTAAATCAGGATTTTGATGAGATCTCCAAATCATGACAAACTGATCACTGTGATTCCCATTGTCTCTCAAAGAAAACCCTTCCAGTTAATTCTGTGTTAAACCTTGTTAAATAAAACTCTCTGGCTCAAGTTTGTGTTCTTATCTTTGCCTTGAAGCTGTGGTTTTCAGTCTTCTATGTGTGCCAAGATGATGGTCTCCTCCCCAAAACCAGATTATAAACTTCCTTTCTTTGTATGCTCTCTAGCTGAGCACGGCTCTTTCTCTTTACCAGACTCTGGGTTTGGAATAGCCTTCCCGGTATCACATAACCCAAAGTATTTTCTAAACTCCACCTGATCCTGAAGGTTGGACTCTGCTGCAAGGAGAGGCAGGCACTGTTTTAAAGCTGAGAAGGGCCAGTGAAACCTTGCCTAGAAAACTATAGCTGAGAAATAGTTTATAGCTGAAACAGACTTCCTTTTTGACCCTAGCTAGCTCAAATATGTGCACAAAACGTCCATTACCTGAGCCATAAACCGATGTTCAAGTAATTCCTAGATCACTATTCCACATTTGTAAAATATGTAAAAGTTAATATAAGTTAAAAGGTGATTGTCTTGAGCAGTAAATTTTTCTGTGAAAAATGCTCATTTGGACCTCTGTTGATATTTGCCTGAGATAGGATAGATTTTTTTTCTAGCTTTGGCCTCTATAGTAAATCAACTTTTAACAGACACAAAAGGATGAAGTATCTCTTTGAGGTTACTTCTTCAATCTGATTAAACAGTCTCCTTTTCAGAAGAAAAAAAAAAGAAAACAGCTTTGAATATTTAGCACAGACGTTCAACTAAATCATTAAATTATTTCTCTGGTAGAAGGAAGAGAGAGAAAGCAGACTGAGTTATAATGTAAGCAAATGACCACTGCAGTGTGAAGAATAAGCATAATAAAAAACTCTGTATCATGACTGCAAGTGCTTGTTCACATGCATTCTTACATATCTCTTCTCCTGCTTCACTGGGAAAGCTTCCTTTGGTAAATGGAATTGCAGGAAGGTAATCAGGTTCACTAGAGCAGGTAACAACCTCTCCTCAGGAGAGCAGTGTGTATATAACATGCAGTTCAAAAGAATACAAAAGGGACAGAAAGAGTCTGGGATGCAGGGATATACTTGGATTTATGGCTTTTATCTTCTTCCATTTGGAGGTTGCATATATGTTAAGTTTATCATGATGTACATTTAATCTTGCAGAGGCCTGGCATAGGCTGAATATTTCACCAAGGATCTTTCTGCTGTACTGAGTGCTCAGAAAACAGCTGCTTAATCCTTATCCTACATCTGCTTAACAGTGTCCTCTGTAACTGAGAAGTTACAGGTGGTCTTGGTTTCTCTTGTTGTCCCTTTGTTGAACAAAAGAGAAATACCAGGGAATGGTCTCAAAGTATTTGTTGTGGTCTTACAGGTGTTATGATTATTCTGAAAAAGATTTTGGGACTGAAGACAATCAGGGTTATAGACCTATGATTATTCCAGTTTAGGATTTAACGTTACTTATTTATTTTAGATATTTTTTATTTTTTAAACAATAGAATGCATCACTGATGAAAATGTTCCTTAAATTAAATATCAATCTTGTATTAATCCTTCTATGTAGAGTATATTGGACAAGTTATGAGAGTAGCTTGTAATCCTCATCAAAATAGACTAATACTCCTGATACTAATACTTCTGGTTGGAAGAGTCATCAGTAACTTGGGTCTGGGAAGCCAAGACTCAGCATCCATCCTGGGACTGCTGAGCTGCTGAGATCCAGGCTTAAGCATAGCAGATGGAGGATACAAGTTTGCACTAGTTGCGGGACATTATTGTTGGACAATATCTAATATAAAGGCCCTATAAAAGCCAATAAAGGAGGACTAGATCCTCCTAAAATATACTTCTTCCTAAAGAAGTCCTTTTTTCATGACTGATTGATATCCCTAAGTTTCATACAATAATTTATATAGGAAAAGATGAATGTTCATAATTTTTAAAATTTTCAAACAGTTTTAAAGCTCCTATTGTCATACTTATGTGATAAAATGGTAATGACTTTTTCATTTTTATCAGCTGGCTGATATTGAAACACTGCAAATGACAACGAGGATGTAAATTTTAGTTAGCTAACTGGTAGTACCTTCTTCTTACTGGCCTTGAATACCTATTGATGTATTTAATTCTGTCAGCAAATCCTATCAGATAAAAATACCATTGCACTGGGTGATCTTTTGTGGTGGAAGAAACAGCACATTGCTTTAGTCTCTCCTGCAATAAATTCTTGCCTGTCACTGTCATGACTCAGTGATATATGATTCGTTTTGCGGTGAATGCCTAAATTTATGGTGTTGAACACCTTCTCACTTGCACCCTTGACGAAAAGCTCAAAATCCCAAGTATGAGTGATGGGATATTCTTAGTGTTTTAGGTGGTGTTTTTATGAGATTCACTGGTGTCTAAAAGAGTTGGGTAAGACTGTATGAAAAGTGGTAGCTTCTAATTCCAGTCTTTTCCTACTCTTCTTTAATATAAACTGCTTTTAGGCTGATTGTTGTACCTATAGTGGTATGTATGGAGGAGTATGTGTCTTTCTTTCTTCTCACTTTCTTCCTTTCTTTCTTCCTTTTTTTTCCCAATTGTCTTTGAAAGATGCAGCTGTTTCTGTATTAGTAGCAAAACAGGACTTTTGCATTTATGTCTGTAGGTTGTGCTTGAGTGATTATGAATTCTTCTGCATTTTGCAAGACACTGATGTGTTCTCCCAATCAAATAGGATCCTGAATCTGCTTCTTGGATGTGGATTTTTTTTAGTTTGTTCGTTTAGCATATTTCAATAAAAATTTGTTGGCTTAATTCCTAGCAGCTAGCTGCTCTGGTGTAAAGTGGAAATTATTCCATAGAAGATGGAACAGAAAACAAAAAATCAAAGTAGAAAAAAGGTCTGTCCAGAGCAGACAGGTGTCCCATGTGCATTACTTTCACAGACTCACAAAATAGTTGAGGTTAGAGGCACTTCTGGAAATCATCTGGTCCTAGGACCATATCTGGTCAAGTTCACTCACACCAGTATGGAACTTAACTATAGCTTTAGTGAAAATTGAAAAAAATGGGGATAGTTTATAATAATATTTGTATTACAAAACTGATGTTATTAGTGATCTTGCTCACTTAAGTTTGACAGCAGAATAGAGGCAGTTATCATAATGTGAAGAGAGGCTAGGAGTCAGCTTGATGGGAAAAATACAGGAAGACACTTAGAATCTCATAGCAGCAATCAGTTGGTCTCATCCAATTTTATTCCTCAGGGCACTATGCAACTTCTTAAGCAGTGGAAATTTCAAGCCTATGCTATTCCTTATTACATTAAGCCTATGAGTCCTTGCTTCCAGGATGCGCAGTCTGCTGTTTGCTCGCAGTGTTCCCTTTCTCATACTACAGCACTGGCTACTCTAGATTTATCTGCAGTTTACAGCTGGTATCTGTTTGGGTGCACATACTCAGCAAAGAGAAAATCATTCTTCATGATTCATGCTGCAGTGCTCTGTGAGTAAACAGTGGCATAAAGAAATATATAGAGAGGAGTTTGGTGTTTGCAAAATCATACTATAAAATGACCTGAAAATTCAAATGAGAGTTACATTAATAACACTTAGAAGGAAGGTCTCTGTCACAGCTCCTCTGTGTCAGAAATCAGATAGGATCTGCGAACAGATCTGAATTTGTAGGTAGAATTTGGATTAGTATACTGTTATATGGTTTCATACCCTTTCTTCCAGCCAGCTAGGTAGAGTATGCTGAGGGTTCAGGGGGAGGTTAAGTTTAAGCAATAGAGAGATTTTTTTTTTTTTCGTAATTTCAAGATTTTTAAAAATTTATAGAAGCCTTATCAAGTATTTTCTGTATCAAAAGTAATCTGAAGTAAAGTTGTTACTTTTAATCTGTATTTCTGACAAGGATCTATTTTGGTCTTTAACTCAAGAATAAGGAACTCTGATCAGTGTTAGGCTAATTTTAAAAGATGCAGTGAACTTTAGGGTGCACTCTTACTGAAAACAGCTTTATCTCTGGTGCTCGTAATTTTTTTTTTGCCTACAACAGAGGAAAGCTCAAGATGTCCTCAAGATGTTTCTGCAGTTAGTCTGTGTGTTAGATAGCTTGCAGTGTTCAGTCATTCTGATAGATTTCTGTATACCTGATTTCTAACATGTTCTAAAGCACGGGGATAGAAACATCACGCTTTGGTTTAGAAGAAGGGGGAGAAACAACATTTCCCAGATTATTCCAGAAAATGTTTTCACTACCAGGTGGTTCATATCACCAAGATTACTGTATGTAATTAAAGTAAAAACCACGATCCTCTGCAATAACTCAGATGAGTTCATATTCTGGGCAATCAATTTCACTGTTGTTATATTTTTATGTTCCTATTGCTTGAATTTTCTAGTTCTCTGTTTCTCCTGTACCCTAATATTTTACTCTGCATAGTAAAGGGACAAAGTCATTAAAGTTTCATCCCTTGTACTAATCTCATTGCAAATAGCATGATGTTGTTTGCCAAGGACCAAATTACAGAGATGTCTCTACTTCCAGATGTCATTTTTTTTAGGCTGAGTTTGAGATAGCTTGATTTTGATTTAAGTACAGAGATCCTAGAATCCACTTTCACTCTGATATTTTGGGTCTTCCAGAATTTCTGTTAATCAGAAATTCATTGGTACCCAAACAGCTAAGTTATTTTCATATTTTTGCTAAGAAATTAGTTATTTTGATTTACTGTCATGTGGCAAGACTCTAGCCTTCACCAGCATAAATCAACAGCCTTCTATATCATTATTGCTTTATACCTGCCATGGAGGTGAAATAAATAAATACAAATAAACTACATGGCAATAGCCAGCTCATTTGGGTAATGCTTTTATATTGTAAATAAGAAATGACACATGAAGCTGACAAACTGAAGTCATTGTTTAGAAGATTTAGATTCACCAAGGGCCTACCCAGGTCCAGTGTCTTGAAGCATGTTTGTCCACGGTTAAAATATAACAAATTAAATCCCTAGAATAGAGAGAATCCACAGCTGTGCAGGGTATCATCATCATTATTCTCCTGTACTACTCTTCATCTTTCAGATTGGAATACTAGTTCCTGTGGTATTTTGTGTTTTTCTTTTTTTTTTTTTTTTTTGTCACAATGTAGTGAAAACAAAAGATTGCACTGTGATTACAGGAATTTTTGATCCTGATATAATTAGTTGTGTTAATACTTAGATATAAATAATAGTTTTTTTTTTTTTGTTTTTTTTTTTTTTTTTTTTTTTTTACTCAAGTGGATTGCTTATAGGAACGCATCTGGCATCATGAGTACAGGGTAAATAGTTGCATCATTATGCAAATAATACACCAAATAAGTTGCTGTATTTTCTAAGTTCTTTTCTCATTCTGTTTCTTTTTTTAAAAAAAAAAATTTCTTCTTCTTTTTATGGCTCAGATGGAATTTATGATGTACTAGTTGTTTTCTGCAATAGCCTTATGGTCTTTCATGGCTATCTGAATTTTTCCTTTTTGTGTTTGTTTTGTGCACTCTTATTAGAGTTGTTGTTAGCTACATTCTGATGTTTGTAGTTTTTGGAAATCTGAGTCTTTGTTATTTATGTTATCAGCGATCTGACCTGGGTCGCCCACAGCAATGTTCCAACTGTTCTCAGGTCCTCAATTACTAATTATGCAGATGAACAGATTGTGCAAACTCTTTCCTTATGGCTACATTCTGGAGGAGTTGTTTTTATTAAATTGCTGCTGCACTTGAATTTAAAGTAGGTGCTCACCAGTTCCTACGAGTGTTTTTTTTTTCTGTCC
The DNA here is from genome assembly GCA_034781795.1 of Crypturellus tataupa. NCBI lineage: Eukaryota > Metazoa > Chordata > Aves > Tinamiformes > Tinamidae > Crypturellus > Crypturellus tataupa. Next base: position 2,909,246 of record JAWLRI010000157.1, read on the forward strand.
TGTACATGTTTGTTGTAGTAATTTATTAACAAGTGATGCTTACACACATGAAAAAAAAATTAAACATGTAAGATCCAAAAGCAACAGAGTGGCAAGAGGAAGCAAAGGGCACAGATTAAGGCTGGATATCCAAAGGTGCAGCATCCTCCGGGAGATCCTTGGAGCTGGAGCTGCTAAGACTGATAAAGCAAATTAGTCACTGGTGAAAACCCACTGATGTAACTACACTAAGTGTATCCTGAAATAACTAGTTTTAGAGGCAAAAGAATTCTGCTATGATAGTAATATTTTACTGATTAAGCAGTACCCTAGGTTGTGAGCGGCATTTCTCTGCATGAAATTCTGTAGAAGGAAATGCTCTCGTGAATCGAGAGAAGAAATCAGGGATTTTGATCCTCTGATCACTAACACAGTAGGAATGTATTATAGTAACAATCATAGAAATGACCCTGGTTATGGGCTGCACTCTTTGTTTTTACCAGCCATATTTCTTCCTCTTCTGAACTACATGGTGTCCACAAGACATATCAGTTCTGCTTGAATAGAACAGCCATGTCTGACAGTTCTATGTACTGTAATTAGTCAGTTTAAATCACTCAGTGACTTTGGCAACAATAGCACGTCTGTGTCTTGCTAGTGTCACTGTGCTTATACTGTATATGTCTCCTGAGAAAAAATTTGGTCTCCTAAAGATCAAACCAGTCATATGGATAACATAACAGGTTATTGGTCATTTTCTTAAAAAAAAAAAAAAGCATTTAGGAAATTATAAAACAAGGATTTTGTTTTTTCTTTGCTTCCATGCTATAACACTATGTAGGACAAAAAAAAAAAAAGAAAAAGAAAACAAAAAGCAGCAGGAAGGACAGAAAAAATGGACAGACGAATTTGCAAAGAAATTTTGTATCTGTGAAATGAATAGCCAAGAACTTCAGATAAAACTTGAGTCCATGCAAACCTTTAGCAACTTCAGCAGCAGTCTGGGGTATCTTTTTTGCCTACCTAAGACAGTCAACCTGCAAAGAAAAATCGTCTTGGAATCAAGTCAAATGAGAAAAGTAGCAAATGAAGTTTCAACTTAGCAACTAAGCATAATTACAAGTTTTATGTCAATCACTGCAGTTTTGCAGTCAACTTCAATGTTTAAAAAAAGCCCTTATTTTTCTTTTCTGTGCAAAAGTTAGATTTCATACAAACAATGGGGCAAATAATTGATTAGAAAGGGAAATCTGTGATAATGACTAGTACCTCAAAGACACAAAGGTGCTGTCTGGAACAATAGGAGCTAAAAAGGTTCAGACAAAGGGTGATCTGTAAACAATAGCAGGCTTTTAAGCAGTAAGTAGTTCAGTGCAATTAAGGCAAATATCTTCTACTGTAAGCATAATACAGTCTAGTTTTTGTAGATAATTTTTATTAATAGATTTCAAAGTACATTACAAAGTATCAATAGCCTCAAATTACAGAGAAATTCTGGCATATGTATGGAAAGTGAATAGGGGTTATCCACCAGGAAAGGTGGAAAGATAACCCTAACCTCTTAAACTCTTTCCCTATGGTACCTTGTTGAGCACAGAGCATTATTAGGGTTTTTTTTCTTCTCAAATATAAAATGTCTGTGCAACTACGACTGTGCTCCCTGCAGCCCCACAGCACAAATCTACAAATAAATTAAGAAGATAATTGGAGACACAATCAAAAGCACCAGAATCGGTAAAAACCTTTTGATAAACTTGGTTGTAAGGAAAGTTGCAGCTTCTACTGGTGAACAGGAAAAAAAATCGGAATGCAGAACTGAAATGAACTTTGCAGAGCTGACATAAGGTTCTACCACATGAATGGGCACCTATTCAGCCTGGAAGTTGTCCACCTACAACATTTTGGTATGCTGCTGAGTGGAGATTATACAAGATCTTTGCCAGGCTCAGAACTCAGAAGAGTGTAAGAAATTTATATATATATATATACATATATATATATAAATATTGGAAAGAAGAGGTTGCAGGCTGCTTTCTGCATTCCTAAGTTGTATTGTTATGAGGTGGAACTATCTGTATGTAGCATTTGAAGAAGGCTAAGAATTATATTTCCTCTAGCTTTATTTGTAAAGGGGGAGAGATTTAATGGGAGTATTGTGATTTAAAACTCTTAGTTGAAGAGCTCTGAGGACTCAAGAACAAAATAAGGCCAATATGGATGGCTGTGAAGAGGAAAGGCTACTCATGGTGGGGTATTATGGAACTAACCTCATTGGAAACCCATGACAAAGCTCTTTCCATGTTTCTTTTGCATGATGATAACTCTAGAGAGTTCATTGGATTCTTGAGAATTAATGACATGAAAAGATATGACACAGGACAGTCCACAATTCCAGGCTACTTTTAGCAGCTAGCTGAACCACAATGTGATTAACAGTTAGCACTGGAAGACAAGACGCAGGAAATACAACAGCCTGAATAAGTTTTATATGAAGATTTCTATAAGAGAAAGTAGGGAGAAGGAAAGCAGATATTTGCATGAAAATCTGACAAATCTAGGGAGCCACATATTCTGACAGTGAATTCTTCTCTTTCAAAGATTGATGAGAAACAAGTGGAAGTTTGGTTTGCTCATTGTTTCCGTGGCATATCTCCTGGGCTCTGCCATGCCATACTGCATACAGTAAATAGAATAAGGCATTTATGATTGCCTAGAGAATAGCTACAGATTATTAAAAAGCGTTTTGCAGAAGCAGCAAAAATGGTTATATCTTCTTAGCATTTGTTGCTGACATCAGTGATCTAAATTTATCAGGACCTTAACAGAATATACTATGCCACTTACATGTAAAAAAAAAAGTGTTTACTCATGTCTGTATGCATGTGTGTGTGTATATGTATGTTTATGCAAGTTATATGTCCAAGTCTGGACAGCCTGCTACTTTTGGATTGAAAATATGCACAATCCTGTTTAATTTATGTTGGTAGAATTTGTTGGATGTATCTTTACTTGTTTATAAGACATAACTCTGAAAAGACATCTTGGAAAAGAGCTTGGACAATCAAGGTGGATGAAACAAGCCTCCCATCCACTGCTGCTTATAGACACCTTTCCTGCATGTGAACATGGCACCAAAGGGGCATGAGTCCTGGTGGAAACTGCCTATAGGGCAAATGTGCAAGGGCTTGGATAAACCAAGACAATACGGTCCTGAGGACTTCGCTTTGGAATTTCTGTCAAGATATCTCTGGTGCAGTTTGATCCATAAACCATATGCTGGTTCTGGTTTTGATCTGCAAAAACATAAGGTCATTTTTGTTTCTTAGAAATAGTTACTAGGAAGGAAAGAATATTTACAGTGAGTAAAGTTACAGATTCAAGTGATTAATCTCATGAGACAAGATGATGTGATGTCCTAAAGCCACATCAGTTCAAGTTCCAGGAATCAGCGAAGACTGAGGGCTGAAGCTCTGGCTTGTTCTGTTTTTTTCAGCACTCTTCCACTGGGCAGACACCTATAACATCTTCTAGTGTGGTGTAACGATAAATACCAGAGCACAGAAAAGAGATTGATAGGATAAGATAATATGCTTTCAGTCTTAATTGGTATAAAACCAAAACCTTTCTTATTTCAGTTCTTCTTTTTTAAGTTTCTAGACATTTATTCCTCTTTTTGTCTAAGGCCAGTAAGTAAAAGTAAAGGCCAAGAAAATAAATATACTGGTGAGTGAGGGTGAAGAGTAGGTGGGGGATATCTGCCCAGAGTTAAGGTTGAGATGCAGAGAAATTTATCTGGGAGGATAATAATTTCAGCAATCTACTCAGTCTACATTTATTTGCTGTCTTACAAACTTACAGAAAATATAGGATTGTTTCACCCATAGCAAAATGTGAAGTTGTGCCTTTTCTCTATTTTTTTCTTTCTTCCTGTAGACATTTTGACACTTAAAAAAATTCAAAAAGATCACACTAGATAAAATAAACAGAAAATATCAACTGCTGTATTAATGCTCAGACACTAAGACGACAGCAAAGGAAGATAACTGGTCAAAGATGAATGTGGGAAGATGTAGATTAGGCTTTAGGAAAAACTTTCTAATGATTAGGAGAGCGTAGCATTTTCAAAGTTGTGGTCTCTCTTTTACTTAGAGTCTGTAAGAGCTGTTTTTCTCATTAATTTTTGGAATGACAAGTGATAGTACTATCTTTGTTTTGAAATAGGGTTGAGAGAACTCCAGTTTTATCCAGTACAGTTTTGCTTCAGAAGCACAAGATCCGGGTTCTCTTAATGAATTCAAACATGTTATGCACTTAATTTACCTTGTTTTGATTTCTCTATTTAGAAAATGGGATCTGTGAAGTTTCCTGTTACTAAAGCTTCTAGAATTATTGTACAAACAATGATATTGTAAGGAGTCCCATTCAGAAAACAGAACTGTGGTACTCTTCCTGTAGACTAAGAATTCTGAACTAATTGATTTATTTTTTTTTTTCCCATCCAAAGATGAGGTCTTCTGAGTTTACTGCAGGGTTCATTTTAAATTCCAGCTTTATCTGGAGGTCTAATGAGGAGCAGCTGAGGAAGCTGGGGTTATTCAGTCTGGAGAAGAGTAGGTTCAGGGGAGATCTTATTGCTCTCTACCTGAACAACCTGTAAGGGGGTTATAGTGAGTCTAACATCTGCCTCTTCTCCCAGGACAGTGGTGGAGTCACCATCCCTGGCAGTGTTCAGTAAATGTGAAGATGAGGTCCTTAGGGACATGGTTTAGCAGGTGTGGCTTGCGGTTCGGCTCAATGATCTTAAAGGTCTTTTCCATCCATCTATGATTTTATGATCTCACATATTGTCATATTGACTGCCTTAAATGGTACCACACATACCTCTGTAAAAACAAGGCCTCTATTTCTAGAGAAAATTTTAATAATAATTCTATATTTAATGTTACTGAGGAAAATACTAAATAGAGGCATCTGTTTAAACACATTTGGTTTAGAGTGTGTAGTGCAGATCCACCCTTCTTTGTTTTTTTTTTTTTTTTTTTTTTTTTTTTCCTGCCATATATGGTACTATTGGGATGAAAGATACCTAGAGTGCGACTCCTTGAAGTATGGGAATATTTGGAGCTGGAGTTGAGTTTTGCTAGCGATGCTCATCTTGCATTGACATTTTAGTTCATCTTAAACAGGGACAGTACTATTAAAAATTTACCCTACTACTTCTTTCCAGTTAGAGGTGGTAAATAATATTAAATAATACTATTTCTTCTTAAGTGAAGTCAATAAAAATATTTTCTGATAAAGCAGAATAAATATTACTATTGCTTGCTTAAAATGACCAAGCATGAGGTGAAAAAAAGTCTTAAGGGGAAATGATCTTTGAAACATGTCATGTACAACACCCCTATACTTTGAAGTACAGTTTTTACTTTAACAGAGGTAAAAGGCATACATATGACTTTTCAAATAGGCTTCTCTATTCATAGGCTTCTCTTCTTTGTTTTCTGTTTTGCATTGGATCTGGAATTAAAGTGCCAAAATCCTTCAAGGAAAACTAGGTTCTCTTTATGTTATTAGACCGTTCAGACTCAGGAAGCAGCAGAAATCTCAAAGGGCACGGTGTTCTCAAACTTTGCAGTTCATTTTTTCTGGCCTAGAAGCCTAGCTAATACAGACAACTTTAGGTAACATCAGCACCTTCTGGTCTGATGATGTTTGAGAGAGAAGTATTATTAGATGTTGGAAGTTGAATTCACAGTCTTCCTCATAATTGCTCTGTAAAGAAAACATGTTCAGCTTTTTTTCTTCCTTGAATTTTTCAATACCCTAGACTTTTGACATGAAATTTCATAGTTTTAGACATACTCCCTTAAACTGTCAAGTAGTATCATGAGCGCCAATAAGGCCATTTATTAAATACAACTTCATAGTTTATGCATTAATAAGCCGACACCATTGTCTTCAGTCGAGAAATCTTATGTGGTCATTTTAACTAAAAAAATCACACTGAAGGCCCTCTACGAAGAGTTGTATTCTGCAGCACTTGTGGCGCTGCTTTTACAATGTGTTCATCATGTTCTTGAACATTTTCTCTGGGGAGAAAATCCTGTGGTACATAGGGGGGTGCCAGAAATTTTCCCTTGTGTTGCAGTTTTGCATTTGGCCGGCACTCCTAAAGCATCCTAGAATAGAGCATTTCAGACTACCCTAGGGACCACAGCAGGTCTCCAAAATACTTGCTTTTATTAATGGTGAACTTAATAAACATCTTCATAGTAATACACTAATATTGATGAGAAAACATGCTTTTCGTTTAAAACAGTGGTTTGATTTGGAATTAAATATTGAGAGTAAGTGAGGATGGAGCGAAGATTTTTCGTCTTTAGTCCTGTAAATCTTGTTAGTTGACCAATTTAAACCATATTGACATCCCCTTTAGATCTATTTTTCTTCATTGAGTATTTCTTGTTTAAAAAGAAATCTCTCTAATTTGAGAAGACAGCTCTTTATTTTTATTCTTTGCCCTTAATTGCCCTTCTATGGCATTAAATCCCTTTAAGCAAATGATGAGATCTGTGCTCCAGTTTTATCCTGTCTTTACTTGCTAAAACTTCTTTCAACAGAAGCACATGTGTATATGGGCAGAGGAAGAGGAGCTGGTTTGTGAAAAAAATCCTTTTCTTTGAGAAAAAGTATCAAATACAGTTCCCTCAAACCACAGATTTCTGGTATTTTCCACATGTATCTTTTCCACATGAGCTAATATTTAGCTCATCAATAGAACGACATACAGATTCTCTTATTTTAGTCCATGTAAGGCCTTCCTATGACCTGTATGGTTCCTTCTGATTAGCAAGGAGAAGATAAAAACAAACTTGCCTTTATTACCTCTAACCCACTTATAAACTGAAAATCATAGCTCAAACCACCTGTGTGTACATTTTTTCTCAATTCTTTTCCTACTAGTAGCATGATTCAGTGGGTCTTTCTAGAAGTAACACATCAGAGAGCATGATATTCATGATATTTCTGTAAATCTGAAGGTTTCCTGAGGTCCAATTCGCAGAGTTTTATTGTCTTAACTCTTGTGAAAAGGAGCCTTTTAGCCTTTTGCTACTGTCTGCTGGCATAATGATTTTTTGAAGACAAAAAGGGAAAGAAAAGCAGTGTCTTTTTAAGGAAGAGCCAGGAAGGAACTGGTGGTGTCCTTTAACTTTGTTCAGGTCAGGACTGAGAGTGGGAAAGCTGCAAAAAAACACCTGGAGAAAGCTAACAGTACATACTCAAAAAGGTTTTAGAAAAAGTAATCTGTGGTTTAACAGGGTGAAATGAACAAATAATCGCACAGCAGCAATGTGAATTGAATAAGAGAGAGAATACATGTGTTATACTGATCATAAAGTGGTAGGAGAAGCTACAGTAGGTACAGTGGACCACCTCTTCTTTACTCTGAGAAACAACACTGAAATTTGTGAAAGAAAAAGCAGCTATGGAATGTTTTCTTCTTTTCAAATGACCACACACTTTTTTTTATGGTTATGTAATAATCGTGGCATGTTTTCTCCTTAAAGTCTTCTGTCCTGGAGTGGTGTGACAGTCCAACTTTCACTATAGAATGAACTTTTAGTCCCTGTATTGAAGAAAGGGTGATTGTCCCACCATGAATAATATAAACACAAAATCCAGAGATAGTTTGGAAAAGTATTATTCCTAAAATTATCATGGTGTTTTCACAAGATCCATATTTTTTGGAAGTTTGAGATTATTAACTCCACAGAATACTGAGAAAAAAAGTGTCCTTACATTTTCTGACAACAGCCGGGAGACCCTTTGCATGCAATTGGAGGCATCTGAACATCATCTCTCTGTATGCTCCTCACAACAATGGTGCTGTTTTCTAAGGCATGCAAATGGTCATATGTTTTCTACATTTCAAGTATTAGTATCTTTCAGACATTAGTAATATATTTTTACTAATACCTCAGAATTCAGTTGTTCTAATGAGCAACAGTCATATTCCATAGCACATCTTCCAGATCCTGTGTATTTGCCAACTATTCTTTTATTACTTTTACTTTGTGAAGATTTTTTTCAAAAGGCAGGATAATTCCTAGCTTTCCAGATATTTTGATTGGGATGATGTTTAAACAAAATGAATGTCTTTTTGATATAGGAAAAAGAACCTCTGCATCTAATTGCATCAGGTCCCTTGTTTGCCCATTATGACTTCACCTAAGTAATGGAAATGTCTCAAACTCCTTGTCATAAAGCTTATTCTAATACTAACATTACTACTACAGCTACTAGTAGTATTTAAATAGAAATCTTTATCATTAGGATTTCCACTATGAAGAACAGTTTGTCATAACAGTGACTTTGTCATATGATGCCATTCACATTGTAGCTTTCAGCTCTCCCCATCACACAGATTTCACAGTGTGATGTATAATGCATAGACAGAAAGCATTGTGAGCGCTAACTTTTACAGATGATTCACCTATCTGGCTCTTCTTTTCTTCTTTCTCCTCCAAAAGCCACATTAACATTTTACTTGCCATGCAATAATATTATAAAAGACAAACTCCTTCCAGTTGAAGTTAGTGCATCCATGAAAAAAAGAAGCCCTCCCCATCTGTCATGCATGACTTTTGCATTCCTCTAACAAACAGTTCATCTGCCAAAGAAAATTACTATTAGCTGTACTTTCAGTGCCTCCTGGAGCCATTAGTTAGTCTAGTAAATTAGAATCAAATTACTAAGGAAGGAAGAGTTGCTCTGCATGTCCCCAGGGATGGCAATGTAAGTGTTTTTGCACAGCCTTGATACTGAGCATTGGGTTGGTTGGACATGCGCATGACAGTGGTCTCAGGACCAGTCAAGATATGTGAGTAATCGCTGACCATCTAATCCCCTCCCTCTGGCTCTGAGAGCAGCACAACCAGCTTCCTGCCCATCTCTGAGGAGTGTCTCCTGCTCCACGCTACCTTCCTATCCCATCTGCACCCCTGCAGCAGCAATCTCTGTCTGAACTCCCTGGGTTCCATGAGCTGCGTTTGATACACGCAAGGGCTACATGGGTCTCGTGGGATTGCTCCTGCCATTTAGACGCTGATGGCTGAACAGAGCCAAGGGTCAAGACTGGCAATTTGCACTGTGAAGTCTCTGAGGTAGGCTGTTGTCTTCCATTCATCAACACAGTGCCAGCAAGGATATTCGGCAAATAAATAACGACTGTAACTGTAGGTGGTCTAAAGCGGTAACTTGGCCTTGAACACATCTAGGACTTTATATAGGTCTTTTTCTTTACTATAATTCCTATTGCTTTTGACATTTTTACTGTGACTAATCCATGATTTTCCCCATAATTTACCATATCAGAGTCCAACCCCAATACTGCTCTCTATCATAAAACTTCTACCTCTGCTACCGTGCAGTGTAACACAGTTATTGTGTGGCTGCCTTCTTCATGACGCTCACAAGGAAAGAGGAGTCCACCCAGGAAGCAGCATTTTTTCCAGGCTTGTTAGTAAAGATTTTTAAGTGCAGAATTTCTGCTTTCTACTCTTTACCTAGTGGACTGCTTTATAAAACTGCCATATTTAATATAGCACAACACAGCTGACTCGGTTAATGTCTCTCACTTCCCTAGAGTGTAGTGTGGCCATGTGGCATTGATCTACTGACAGCTTAGAGTCACTGACAAGGCCAAGTGACAAAACTCACATTACTGTTGTCGGCACCATACCTGAGGCTGCAGATACAAAGCAGAGGAGGTCAGATTCTGGTCCTGCAAATAACAGCTTTGAACAAAAATACATACTTCAAGACACACAGCCAAGCATATTTCTGTGTGTGCTGTATGTTTAATCTGGAAGGGATATGCAAAAATATGTGCAAATACCAATTCATGCATATGTTGTGGATATTCTATCTAAAACTAAATTAAAATTTTGTTCTATAATACTACTACAGTGAAACCAAAAGACTTACTTCCACTAGATTTTAGATGAAGACAAGCATTTATATTTTAAATATTGCGTGTATGTGAAATGAAGTGTTTTACTACTTGTATTACAGTCCTGAAAGTACTTAGCTGGTTTTTATTTAGAAATAACACTCTGTGAAATGATTTCCATTCATTGCATCTTGTCCTTTGTAATAAAATGAGTTTTCACCCACGTACACTTTTTCTTAAACCATTCAGGTTTTATTTGTGTTATGATGATGGAAATTCATCTAACTTTACTTAGCAAAAAGGAAATTTCAAGTTACATTTGCAAACTATTGTACTCCCTCTGGAGCCACTGGAAAAGAATATGTGTAGCTGAACTACATTTAACATGTACACTGATTAAAAGTGTTTAATTTTTCTCATCAATTACCTTGGAGCTTTCAGTGCCTTATAAGGTCTGTATAATCTGTGAGTGTCTCTCTGTAGAAGGGACAGCTCTGATGCAAACAAGAGCAGCAATCAGGGTGGAATTAACAGGTTGCCTTTTGTTTGCTGGAAATGCTCGGTTCCAGTCATGAATGAACCCTGTGGTCTCTTTGACCTGGTGTTAGACAGAAAGCTTCTGTTTATGACAATGTCCTCCAGCATTTGAACGATATTCCCAGAGAACAGCAGTGAGATGGAGGTTAAAAAGCACTAGAGAAAAGCAAAAGTGGAGGGAAATATTTTTGCAAAGATTCATACAGTGGACAACAAAATAAAGTGAAAGTTTGAGTTATCTAGATAACACACTTAATGTAATTAGATTCAAGCAGATCTTTTGAATTAGTCAAGGGATCTGCTAAAGGGTTTCCCGTTAGAGAGATGTGTATTATACACCTCTTATATTGTAGAGATGGGTGAAAGGAATAAAATAGGTCTAATTTTCTTATTTGGCAGGGAACTAGTTATGAATGCATTAGTTCTTTCAGTATAGAAAGCAAGTGAGAAATTTCATAGGATTTGTCTTGTCCTGTGGGAGTCCCAAAACTTCTTTGTTTGGATCAGGTTGCTCGATAGCAAGCATGATTTTTCTTCCAGTGCTCTGGCTGCAGCTGAGAGGTCCTGAGACATGCGAACTATGGAAACATATGACAGCAGAACAGCTGATCCTCCTTACCCCAGTGGGAGGGTGAGAAAGGCAGCCCCTTTGAGGAAGCCTGCATAAATAAGGGCAGAGCGAGAGGAGACCTTATCACAGCCCGCCCAGGGCCAGGGACCTGGGCTGCTGCCCATACTCCTCACATGATACCAACCCTGCTCTTGGCTTGGAAGCAAGAGCTTGTGCTTCCACCAAGTACACATCCTAAAATCCTTTCAGCTTAGATTCACATGCTTGGTGTTGAAACTGTGCAGTCTGAAACCCTAAAGTGAGAGGTCTGTTTTCTTGGGATCGTTTAAGTTCTATTTTAAGTGTAATCATCTTAATCGTTTCAAGTTTAGAGCATGCCCTCTAGACCTATGGATTTGGCCCTCTGTTTTTAGCAGTGAGACCTCATGAAAGACCTTGAGAGCTAGGCTCTTAATAGGATTGTGCATGATAGCTTCCAGGAAAAGGTCTGGAGAACCTGTAGGAAACCAAGAACAATGCAATAGACTATCCAGATGGAAACTGGAGAAGGAAGGAAAAAGGAAGGAAAAGGAAAAAGGAAGGGAGGGAGGGAGGGAGGGA
>JAWLRI010000157.1:2926385-2942454 GCA_034781795.1 Crypturellus tataupa
AAGAAAAGAAAAGAAAAGAAAAGAAAAGAAAAGAAAAGAAAAGAAAAGAAAAGAAAAGAAAAGAAAAGAGAAGAAAACCTTAACAAGTTGGGTTCTCAACATTTCCACCCTACCAAAAGATTTTCTCTTTGCCTATCCTCCTTTCTATCTGTAACATTCTGGTTATGTGCTCATGCTGCAGTGTTTTGCAGCTGGTTGTAATACTCTGAGGAAAAAAAAAAAAAAAGAAAGAAAGAAATGCTGGTTTGAGCTAGTTTGATGAGTATACTAACTATCCCTTCCTTCTATCCTATTCCATATTCTTCTGTCCCAGGAATACGCTGCTCTGAGATGCTGTGAATGCTGGGCTGATGGATCCAGACAGCTAGTTCCACATAGCCCTGATGGACATTTTTTGTGATGTGGGAGTACGTTTTACAGGTTGTGGGAAGAACTGAGATTTAATTGGGGTGAGATAGCAAAATGGCAGGAAAGTTTTTCAGATAGCATCTTTTTCTAGTTCCTATGGTGTGGTAGGACAATGGGTGTTATGTTCGTCTCAGCATTTATCCCATTCTTTATCAGCAGAACACCACACAATAGGCTCACACGTGCAGGCTGTATCAGGTCAGGTGCACATGACTCATTTTTCTTTAAACAAAAGGTTTCCTACTTCTCAGTAAAAGGCAAGAACTTTTCTGAAAAGAAAACTGGAACACCTTTTTTAACCCTTCTTTTCCTCCACCCAGCACAAGTCCTCAGGGCTAATTTTCTTTAGCTTCCAAGTGTACACAGTGTGAACCATTTTAGTGGGGAGCAGGGCATAGGCGGCCTTCCAGGGGCCAATTTGGGTTCCCCAGGCCTGTAGCTGATGCCTTGACAGTTTTGGCTGAATTTGGAGCAACCTTGAAGCTCTGTTGTCTGGTAATGGCCCCAAAGGAGCTATCAGCCTTCTGATGCAGCATATTTGAGATATCTCCTCCTTGCTGTGCTTTCTATAGAAGCTCTGCTGGGGAAGCCATAATTGCAGTTAGCAGCATTAAGGTAAGGGGAGTGGCACCCAGTTTGGGTCTTTAATTCCTTGTTTTGAGATTTGTTTTAGTGAGTACTGCCTTCACAGGTATAGCAATGTGGCCTGATCCACAAGGGAAATACTTAATATTGCTGGTTCAGAGCCTGGGGAAAGTAAAGATTTCAGCCTTATTTATTTAATTATTATTTTTATTTATTTTTTAATGTGTCAATGCTGTAATTTGATAGGTCTGATTTTGCAAAGAAGATTATCTGGATATCATTGATATGTGCCACCAGAAGATGTCTTCTTTATTAGCTATGCAAGTTTCCTTGTGTTCCTTATTCCTGCCTTGAACTAAGGCATTAGAAACAGCAATGACAGAGAGCTGGAAGCATTTCTTTGGCAAAAGAGCTAAGGAAATGCAAATAAAAGAATCTGATTCACCTTTGAATCCTGAAGTTTCCCTACAGCAGAGTACAACCCACACCTTTCCTCTTAACTATATGAGACATAAATGAAACATGTTTGTTTTTTTATAGACCTCTGAAACTGCAATAGGCAATTATATGAATTTTGGTGAGGTTCCAGGGTTGTTCCTGCTGCTGTACTTTGTGGTGATTTAGCATTGCTAATGTCTGTGTGGCTTCAATTATAATGTGGTCATTTCATGTGATTTTTAAAATAAGATTTGGGATATTTGTCATTTTCTTCAAGCCTGTCCCTTAAAGACATAAAAATCTTAGCTTTCACCTTCATTTGAAAGAAAAGTAGTTTCTATTCTTTTAGTTACAATGAAAAGTTTGAAACAAAAACTTTCCACAAAGGGAGACAAATAAGCCTCTTTGTCTGTCCTGAAATCAGTGGACATTCAGTAGATATTAATGAGATTTTTCATAAATCTTATGGCTGAGAAGTCATGAAGCAAACAGCACAAGACAAGGCAAGACAGAGGTGGAATGAAAAGCTGGAAATAGCTCTTTGCATATTTACAGATTTACATTAGTTGATGATTAGTCCCCGTAGCCCAAAACCTAGACATGATCTAGCCCAGCCACCGCTGGGGTGGCTGTGTTTACACATCCCCGGTGCCAGGGAACCGAGCTATTCCCAGCGTGTGTTTCTGAGGACGTTCTAGCAAGCCGACCCTCACACTTGCTGTTGGATCCGGTCGGCGTGGCTGTTGTGGAGCTGAGGAGCTCCCTGCCGCCGCGGCAAGCAGCTTCCTCATCGCCTCGTGGTTGAACTCGAACACAGAGCCTCCCCGCCTAAAGCCAAGGCTCGTTTAAACCAGATCAGTGAGGGAAACCAAAGTGCTCGTACTTGCACCAAGAACTGAATCTCTGGGCAGCGATACTGACCGGGAGGACCTGCAGTAGTAAAACACCTTCTTTCCCGTTGTAGCGATAGTTTTAGCAAGCAGCCAGGGAATTTGTTACTGAATGGATTTAATTATGCATTCCTTAAGGTTAACCACAGACAGCATGTTTATCTAACTGCACAATCTATGAGCTCTGCAATCTGGAAGCAAGCAGAGCATTTACTGTACTCCAGGAAGATAACATGGAGGAAAGGGAAACCTACTGTGATTTTAGTATCCAGGCAGAATGTGAGTTTCCAGATCTTTGTTGACTTTAATAATACTTCTGTATTACTTCTGTGCGGGCAATAACAACTGTGTCCCTCTGCAAGTCTCTGGCAAGCTGCACTTCAGCTGCTGCTCTGCCGCCATGGCTGTGGACAAGAACTAAAAAACTCCACTTCTATGGCTTGCTTTCATGATGTTTAAAAAGCTGTGCCACTTGAAGGTGTGGTCAACGTAGCTGCTGCTGCTCCATCAGCACCTTTTGCCAAACTGAAAGGGATAATAACCCTCACAGAAGCCTCCAGCTGACACATTTGCTGGAAATTGCCCTCAGTCTGCCCCATGCTTGTATGCTTCTGCTTACAGTTCCTTTCCAGGATGTGCCCTGTTGTTACGGTTTCAGTTTATACCCTGCCCTCCCCTTCACTTCAAGACCGTGCCAAAATGTAGCACTTTCTAAAGTAGATGTGCAAGTTTGGGGATGAAGATATTGTTTGCCCTTTTTTGTATAACTAAAAGCATTAAACAATTCTACAAACTGTAATTATGTAGAGCAAACAGCCTGTCCTAAACTACTGTGGATTGATTTCCCTCACAAATTTAATCCTGATTATGATAGATTTTTTTGTGTGTAAAAGATAACTTGAGTGGTCTAGCTGTAACACAAGGAAAATTCCAACTGCATGGTTGCAATGCACGTTCAGCCTTTCTCATCCCATCCGTTTGTCATTATTCTTTTTTGTTATGTTTTGAACCAGCTTTCTGTTCCCCGTATTCCTAAACAGTTTTTGACGTGCAGTTATAATGGGACTTCTCGTGAAGAAAAGTACTACTCTAATGACAAAGAGACCCAGACTCTGCTTCAATCTTTTGGCAGAAAATTCTTCTTAGCTTTTTATTCCCCGACAATGCACCTTACAAAACCTATGCATCTGACTAAATTTAAGGCCTCAAAATAAATGCTACCAGTGCTAGCTTTCAGCAAAATAGCTGCTGGAAAGTCTGGGCTTAGAAATGCAAATTCTAGTTCTATGGTTTATTATACAAAAACATTTAAAAATTAGATGTGTAAAGAAATAGGTACAACCTTTTCTGTGCAAAAGTAAGGTGCTGAGATGATCTCATAACTTATTAGCAAGATATTATTTAGTATCCTTGAAAATAAACTGGTATTCTGAGGGATACAGATGGTGCATGGGCTGTTGCACAGTATGGCTTACTGCCCCTCCTGTGCATATACATATGTATATATGCATGTGTGTGTGTGTATATGTATATATGATTTTGTTCAACTGTAGGAAATATACATATCTATCCATCCTTCCACCTTGTTATTTAGGAAAAGTGTGCACATGTAAGCAGTTGGTTTCTCAAAGATACTTGCATTTTTGCTATTGTGATGTGTGTGCTAGCATCCCACACTCTAACATGTCCCACTCTCTAACAAAGACCTAGGGCTTCAACCGCTTAGAAATAACTATGAGTTAGTTTTTTGTGCCTAGTTTAGAAACTTATGCACTGATGCTGGGGCAGGATGTGCAGTATGAGTCCCATACATGTATATTTAAAATTGCTGCCTGAAGCAGATGGCTGCTTGACAGACTTTCAAGCAGACAAAGCAGAAGCACCTTTTGATTGGATGCATATGGTCTTCCTGCTCTTGTCTTCCATCCCAACTAGTTTTCATGGTCATCCAGCCCCTTGGTATTGGTGAATACCAAGTTTTGATTGCTGGTCAAGATTTAAAAGAGGTATGGATATTTCTGTGTGAGGGGAAAGCAAATGAAGACACTTTGGAGCGCTTAACAGCAGGGTAAGCTGTTAGCGTAGACGGAACTTTTGACTTCCACCAACACTTTGGTAAGAATGGTCCTGTCAGTAAGATATTACTCTGCAGTTTGCAAAATCTGGGTTCAATTCCTTACTCTGCCACTACTGTCCTTTGTGAGGCTGGGCAGGCCACTTAATCTCTGAGCTGCACTATTTCCATTAGTGAAGTGGCAACAGTACACCTTGACAAATTATTAAAATTGGGAGATATATTAGATTTAGAGATGTTCCTGTAACTGTGTTACACATGTGTTACCAAATTGATTAACTAGGGTAAAAAATAGATTACACTCAGGTGCATATTTTTTAGCTTTATGCTTTAAATATATATATGCATGGGGATAATTTGACAGCGATTCCAGTGGCTGAAATCTTCTCGGCCTTCTCTTTGCTGGGTTTTTTTTTTTTTGAGTTCAACTAAAGTAGGTCTATCTAAGTACAGCAAAGTATAAAAGAATCAGCAACCACTTTCTTTTTACACCCATTTCTTCAGTGTTCTTTTTAAAGACTTCTTGTGACAGTGTAAAATAAAATGAAATTAAAAAAAGATTATGATGGGAATTGTTCCCATAGATTAGTGTCTTCTGAGTGGCCTACTGGAAAGAGGCTTTTATTTGACTGAGTTACAATCCATTAACAGCTGTGCTTTGCGCATGTGCAGCAAATCCATTTAAAAAAGTGCCATTCCCTTATGGCATGTTGATAACAAAGACATGGTGTGCATATGGCCAGCTTAGCTGCATACCCAAGCGAAAAATCACCAGTGTGTGCATTTTTTTTATGCTTCACCATCTACTTCTTACTCTACACACATAGTTTTGTTGTTTCTTGATGCTTTATGCCTCATCCTTATAAACATTAGTGTCTTATAACATGCTTCAATATGCAGGGATATCATAAAATTTCTTGGACAGACAGCAATTTATGCTTTGCATTTTGACTGTATTCAGTAACTTAAAGCTGAAATGCTATAGCTGGAATCGGAAAGAATGCAAATTGTGAAGCTGAGTCAATTCACAAGGTAGAGGAAGCAGATTCTATAAATCAGACTGTAGGGTAGCTAAACAAATAAGTAATTTATGGGAGCAAATGAAATCATGCAGTATGTCCAACAACATTTTTTCGCATGGTGTATTCTTCTTTTTTATGTGTCAGTATGCAATCTGTGGAAGGAACATTAGCTGCAAACTTAAATCATGAAAAAATCTGGACCAGGGAAGAAGAGTAAAAGTGCTATGTAAAGAAATTGTCAGTCAATACTTATGTCTCAATCTGCAATGGTAAATTACCTGTTAGCTTCCTGTTTGTCATTATCATTTCTAATGAAATTGATATAAATTTCATCCAGGAAAGTGCCAATTTTTTGTCATATAATCAAAATCAGAAAGAAGAACTTTGATAGTGGTAACGACAGAAAACTTTCAGGCAAGGAAAGCTACTTATTTAATAGTATCTGATGTAACCTACAAGAACATTTTGTCATGCACATTAAATGAGAGTTTAAAAACCAGAGTCTGACCTTTTTCCTTATTCCGTATGGTGTGAGTTAAGTATGTTTACTTAATCATTTCAGTGAAAGTACTCCTGATCTGTAATGGAGAAAAACGAAAGAAGAACCCTATCCATGGTGTTTTTGCCTTCCTTGCTCGTGCTTCTCTGGTGGTCCCCTTTCTGGGGGCCATGTTAACTCCTTGTGCCTGTCTTGGCTGGTTGAAGGCTCTCGATTCCTCTAGGACAGTAAAAACAGAAATACTCCTAGGAAGGCAGTTTGCATGGGCTAACAATAGCTACAACGAGTGGCTTTCCAGTGGGAAGCTGTGGCAAGGTGCTGAAGGGAAGTGGACAAAAGGACTCGTTGGGCGGAACAAAGTTTACCCTGCTCTGCCACTGCTGCAGGGGAAGCTGCAATGTGGTGTGAGCTCTGGGAGAGCCTCCTCTTGCACCATGGGCGCAGGAGCTGCCTTTGTGCCTAGGTTATTGCCCTTCTTTCTTTCCTGAGCTAAGGTGGTCAAGATTTGGTCAAGTTCATATGCGGCCATTTATGAAACCTGGACCTAGATTATAACCTAGGTTATGAAACCTAGGACCCCTATTTACTCAACTTTTTTTTTTTGTGAATGAAATCTTCATGGAAATGTTACCTTTTTCTACTTTCTTTCTTATTTATTTGTTTATTTATTTATTAAGTCTAGAGAACTTTGCCAAAACCTTAGTGAAAGCATATTTTGCAAAAAATAATATAAACCATTATTATGATTTATATATACAGGAGACCAGGTATATAGACCAGGAGATAAGTATATATATACAGGAGACCTCGTGGGAACATTCCCTAGGGAAAAGATGTTTTAGGATTTTGACAGAGCTTGTCACCTGTGGATATTCTACCTGTGGATATGAGACTGCCTTAAGAACAGGCAGAGCCAAGGGACAGATGCCCAGTAAGTGCATCTGAATAATGTCTGAAGAGCTTGATCCTGTTAACATCCATGTTAAGTGTGCGCCTGCATTGCACATGTGTGCAATGAAGAGCTGAAACTCAGTGAGCCATTTCACTCTCTAAATGTGTAGATGGGCCCATTCAGACTGGAGCTTGATGCACTGGAGCACTGGCTGGTGACAACACTTACCTGAAATACAGAAGGATCGTCCAGTCCCTTTTACTCTCTGTGCCTGGATTGTGCTAAATAATGAACCCTAAAATCTTTTTTTTATAAAAGTTTTTGACGTTGCTCACTATGAAATGAAAATCTTCTACATGATTAACTTATCTGTTCCCCTTCTATCCAGCAACATTAAAAGTTCTTCATTAAGGATCTGGCAATAGGCTGTCAGAAGCCAGGAAATCAACGCTAAGCTCGTACTTCATCCTTGACTTGCCCTACTGTACTTTAATTTGTGCTCCACATGGATTGATTTGAGAGATCAAGCTCTGGCCTTAGCTGTGCCTTGGACTTTCTCAGTGCAGGCCAAAACTTTTGTTTTGTTTTCTTTTCTGTTACTATTGGATTTTCCCCTCTTTTTCATATGTAATGTTATTTTTATCTGAACTGTCTTGTTAGCCTAGGGACCTCACTGAACCTGAAGACTGTTCAAGCAGTCATAGCTTGGTAACTTGCTCCCTTTCGGCAGCTCTACAGAGTCTGACTGAAAAGGCCCCCCTTTTAAGTGAAAGAACTGAGTAGTCCCTTTTCTTTGAGTTCATCTGGAATTTTCTTTTTTAGGGGCAGTTTTAGCAGAGGAAGCTGAAAATGATTGAAATACCAGAGTCAAAACAAGGAGCTGCTGCCACGCTAATTGAAACAGAATTCATTTGTATAAACTGGGTCTCCTCTGTAAAAAGGATGAACTCACACAGGGCTCCTTTCCCCACAGAACTCTTTAATCTTCAAGGAGTTTTATTTGTTAAATGAAAAATAATGCCACTTTGTTTATTATATTTTGCTTGCCAAACTTGAGTCTTACAGAACCTGCCAAATGTTAACTTTAAATTTAGTACGCTGAACAGCTTTCCAAATGTTGTCATAGTCTCAGAGGGGAGCATGGGCTGTGAATTGTCCTGCACAGGAGATATTAGGAACTTTCTATACAGTTCTGAGGAATATATAGTAAAACTGGAATATTATGTCACTAACCTTTGGGACAATAACCTGCCTCCATTCCATTTTTGTAAAATATTTTAAAGGAAGAAAAAGATCAATGAAATCTTCCTTTTCTCTTCCATTCTTATCCACACGTGAGACTAACAGATATATAGCATAGTAATAATCCAAATAATCAAACAAATCAGAAATGTACAAACTTGCCTGTGGAAGATCTTCCATTTTAATAGCATATAATTTTACAAAGTGCAGGTGAGATTTATTCTTTTTTTTTTTCTCTCCTGTTCTTTCTCTACTGTGATTTACTGATGTCCCTGTTTAGTTCTAATTAATGAACACTTCTGCTGGTGTGAGTTATTTTAATAGGGAGCATTTTATTGTTTTATCTGATTTATATTTTTAGATTTATTACGTTAGCTCTGTTTCTTGTGACTGAGGAGAAGCATAACTCAGTACAAACAAGCCAAGAGAGACAGGAGCAAGAGCTGTAATGCAGTGAGAAACCTTAGCACAAGCATTCTTGAATTTTAAAAAAACTGCCTTTTTACTACATAGCGTCGTTAAAAAGATCATGATTACAACAAATAAGGGCAAAAGTTTTTAAATGAAAAGTTCAGTGCCAAGCCTGAGGGAGGGAAGAGGTCAGATCTGAGGCCTGCTTTCCGGCTTTGCTCCAGCTTTGGGCTTGGGTCCGCTCCAGACTTTTTTCAGGATTTTTTTTCAAGCATGTGGCCCATCCACTCGAAAATCTGGGAAACTTTAAAGCTCTTATGCGTTAGTCTGAATTCAAGCATTCGTTTTGTCCCTCTTCTGAAATCCGATCTCCTGATCAATAGGATGTTTCAACTTCCTGTTTCTTGTGAGCAACACAAGTCTGGTTTCCCCAACCAGTATGTGAAGGTTCCTGCCCTGTAAGAACCTGGTCTTGAAAACTGAGTACAATTCAGAGTATGGAAAATTGTACTACTTTCCATACTGCCTAAGGATACGGCATGGTGAATACAGCATCTAATACTCTGCTAATAAAATTTTCATCAGATAGAAAAACTTAAGACTCATGCATTTTTGAACTCATACGCTTATGCTTGAACAATTATAATTGCTAACTACATGAGGGCTTAGCTGTGTGTATATCTATATTTTGATACAGAATACTCGAATGTTCACCTTAGGAATGAAAGGCAAGTGACAGGTTTCATGTCTTACAGTGTTTTGTTTAACACAAGGGCATTTTGCTGGAGTGAAGGAGAAAGCATGCAAGTTAAAAGAAAGGGCTGTCCCTTTCTCTTCCTGTTAACGAGCAAGATACTAAAGGATTTAAGTGTTAGAAATAAGCTAAGTTATTCGTTCTAAATTCTAATATTTTAGAGGAGCATTTATGCTGCAAATGTGCATCAGACTAGACATGCAAATGCAGTAACCTCTATTATTTCCTACCATGCTCCTAATTAGTCACAAAGCAGATGATTGCTTCCAGCCATGGCGCAAGTACAACAGGAACTAGGCTCAAAAGACCATTCCTTGTTGGCAGACGGATCTGCTGTAGAACATTTAGAATAATGAATTACTTTGAATGCTTGGCCAGCACTGGTGCCATTATCTTGCCATGGTTAGGTGTAATGAAAACCAAGAAATCATGCTGCATTATGGCAAGTGTGAGGAAACATACATCAGTTCCTGAAGGTTTGAGCAACTCAGGGCTTGGATGTGACTGCAGTGTCCCCACCAGTACACTTAGGCCACAACCTGGCCAAAAGCTTTGTCAACACAGTCCTCTCTGTGGCTGTTTATATCATCATCCTTAATACACAACACCATGGGAAGGGGAAGCATGTGAGAAGCTCTGAAAGCCACAGTGAAGTTTTGTTTTGAATAAAACATTTCTTTATCCTAGATCATTCTTGTGTGAAAGTGTTTCCAATGGTATGTGGAGGTATATATAGTTCCATTCATCAAGAAATTGACACTAGCTCAAATTATTTAAAAAAAAAGCCTTAGAAAATAAGGTGTATATATATATATATAAGCTATATACACTAGAATTATATATATCTATGTACATTTGAAAATTTTGTATATTTTCTAAACCTACAGAAAAAATGCAGGAAAGTGCCTTTTTGTGACTCTTCTTAGAGGAGGAAGTATACTCTGAAAATGATGGGCTTGGGGTGTCCTTGAAATGATTTTTGGTGACAGAGGAGGAACATGTGAGAAACATAATGTCATCATACTTCAGTGTTTTGTGAAAAGAGTTAAAATAAAATTTGGGGGAAAAGCTCAAGACATTATCTTGACTTATGTTTGCTTCTGAAGTCTATACATAAATGAACCTTGAGAGTATGGCAATCTGTTTATCCCAATACACCATATATACTGTCTGCATAAGCCACTGCAGAGATTCATTAATTAAAAAATTTACAGCCAGATTGCATTGTCCTTCTCCCAGCTTTCACTTTTTTCTTACTGAGATAAAAAAACAATTATTCAGACCAAAAGTTAGATACTAATACTCTCGTAATAATAGTAGTAGTAGTAATAATCTACTCCAGCTTTTGCTAGTTTTATGGTATGGGACTGAGAACTGCATTCACATCTTCTGGAGTCTGAATCACTTCCTTAACTGCAGGTCTGTTCTATATCCTACTGCAAAGAGTAACTGAGAAATATAATGCAAATGGTGAAAACTTTAGCAGAGGATTTTATGGGAGGGAAAACTAATGGTAAGAGATCACTCCATATGTCTTAGGGTATCAGCTACAGGGTTTTATCTCTATCAATAGACCAGTTAGCTGCTGTAGACTGAGAAAGATGAAATTTAAAATAAAAAGCTTAAGCACTGAGCTTTTCCTGATTTATTCTGATAATTTGACTTGGAGAATTTCTACCTTTCTTTCAGAAAATTGCATAAGAGCTACCTATACTCTGCATACTGGAGAATAATTTTGCTTTTGGGAAACTACAGTACTCAGCAGTAGTTTATTTATAGTTATGAGCCATATATTTGTACATATCTAATGTCCTGAGATTTTTCCTTACATGGATAATTTTCTTTCAGAAGAAATCACTGCTTGGGAAGCTGCATATACAAAGTGTTGTAATATTTTTTGTTTTATTTTGCTCTTTTTTTCCCTTGTGCTAATCTTTCTAACTGCTTTTCTTGTTCTCTATTCTAATGTATATGCTGAATAAGCACTTAAGAGCAAAATGCAGCACTGTCTGCCTGTGAATGATAGCAAAGAAAGCTTCCAGGCAATGCAGACATTTCATTAACCTCCAGTGATTTCAGGTGCAGAATCATACTTGGCTGAGTTCAGCATTGGTGCTTATGTAGGTGCAGAGATTCAGTGTTGATTTTAGTATACCTGTAGCTAAGATTTCTTTCTAAACATAATGTACGAATAAAAAGCAGAAAGGTTTAATATATTTTTGTGTGTCTCTTGAGTTTTCTCATTGCTGACCTGGGACATTGTAAATATTTTTCCAAATCTGGGGAATTAGCTGCAAAGTCCACTTTATGGAAGTTTTCTTCTTGCCTGATTCAGTCGAAGAATGATCAGATAGCTCTATGGGAGCTTGGAGCAGCTTGTTCCCGAGTTCATTATGTACGAGCTACCTTTGAGGGGTACTGATGCATAACTGAACCTGGCCTTGAATGAACCCTCTCTTGCGTAAAACCCATGTTAGCAAGAACATTCGGATTTTCAACAAAATCTACAGGTAATACATTGAGGAGAATGAAGAAACTATCATTCACTAGGAGTGATCAGTAAGGA
Source organism: Crypturellus tataupa (assembly GCA_034781795.1). Classification (NCBI taxonomy): domain Eukaryota; kingdom Metazoa; phylum Chordata; class Aves; order Tinamiformes; family Tinamidae; genus Crypturellus; species Crypturellus tataupa. Next base: position 2,938,167 of record JAWLRI010000157.1, read on the forward strand.
GGGAAACACGCCATTTTCCAAATTGACTGTCCACTGCTGGTGGAATTTCAAGAGGCAGGTATGCTTGGTGGAATTACTTCACTTGCATTTAAAGCCAGTGCACTATAAGCTTCTGCTTTTGCATGAGCTGAATAAACCTATCCGTCTGGCATACTGGTTAGAGCTACTTCTCCTGTTAAATGAATGTTGTGCAGATGCAGCTGTGGTGGGAATGTTAATGATGTTCTCTGTAATCATCTATCCTCAGCCCTACAGCAAGACCTTTTTTTTTTTTTTTTCAGCATGATTCAGTTAATCAAGGGGTTCTAGGGAAGTGTGATGGCTTGTTTTAGGCTGGAGGTCAGCGCAGATGGACACAATTCTCTTTCCTGACCATACAGTCTGTGGACTCCTGGCAGAGTAAGGATGTGGCTATTAAATAAGTTTGCTCTCTGGCTCTACACTACTCTGTCTAGATGTCTAAAGGAGTTTAATTGAAAACAAATGAATGCTGGATGAAAGAAAAACATAACATTTCCCTTTTTTTGGGGTGGAGTACTATCATTGAAATTAAACCCATCATTTCCTTTAACAGGAAAGCAGGATCTTAATCTGTGCTATTTAATGCGATGCAACAAGGTAGAACCAGGGCTCTTTTTTGTGACAACTGCATATGCCTGCTATGGGCAGTACAATAAAGATATAAGTTGCCATTTTTGTAGCAAAGAACATTAAAAAGTAGGAGACCTATTCGCCACATTGACAATGACATCTGCAGCAGCCAGCAAACACGGTGGTGTTTCCACAATAACGGAACTGTAAACCAGAACTGCAAACCAGAGCCTTGTTTTTCTTTACAAACTACTTAGATATAATCTGTATCATAGTGCCCTATGTCCAGGACAGAATATCTAGCATTAGAAACAGGTACTGTTACCTGCAGAAATAGCAAGTGGCTCTGCTCCCAGCCCCATAAACATCTCTCCTTTGCAGAACATGTGGTTCAGAGCACCCAAAGACAGGAGGGTCACATGGTGAGATTGCAGGATGACTAAATATCTCTGGAAGAAAACACATGTCTTTCCATTCCTTTGATTATTAAAACATAGGTACTTTTGCTTTTCTTAAATGAAGATAAACCTCTGATTTACCTAAAGGAAGGTGATTTGCACAAACAACTGAAATGTTGGGCCAAGTTTGAGGCAGGCTTTCTTGCTTGAGAAATGACTTGCATAAGAAATCATTCTAGGTAGTTCACTCTGTGTTTGGTTTTGTTTGGAGTTTGTCTCTTGTATTAGTTTAATTAGTATCTTTACTAAAATTTTCAACATTTATGGAAAACATACTCCTTGCTAACATTTTAACAGATGAAAAGTGTCTTCCTTAACTTACTGCATTTTTTTACAGGGTAGTGTTTATTTTCTGCTGCATGAATAACAAAATTGCTACTTTTATATTTTAAAATATCTGTCCTGTGTAATGATCCCAGAGGAAATTCGAATTCCATGTGCAATGCACTATGCAAACACTTAGGCATGAATCCATTGTCTTGAAGTCTAAATAAATAAAAGGCTAAATTTACAGTCTAAATTAAAGAGAAAACAAATAAAGCCTGACGAAGAATTGTTTCTCTTTTACATCTGGGAAATGGAGTCAATGCAAGATTAGGTGATTTGACACGACCAGGGTCATACAGGGAACCTGTGGGAGCTGTTGGCATTGGACAGCAGTCTCCACGTTGCCAAGGTTCAATGTAGAACCTTTCATCTTCTTAAATCTTTCATGTGTTGATCTGGTAAATGGAGTCACAGGGTTGCAGAATGGCTGCTTTATCACACAAGAAAGTGTGATAAAGCACTTTCTGACACAAGAAAGTGTGTCAGAGCTTTAGCACTTCCTGTATTTTCCCGTTTAATGAAGGCTCATCTACATACCCCACACAAAGTTCTTCTAAACTTAGCCCCAAATGGTCCCCTCATTTCTTCCTCCCTTCCGTCACTTTCCCGGTTACATGTTTTTATTTCTGTGGTGACAGCACTTGTAGTGAGATTTGACCCATCCTTAGGCAGACGGTTGGCCTGTAAGTAGAACTTCCTTTGTGCTGGAATGTTTTTTTTCTGGTTTGTCTTCTTTGCAAGAAGACCAGGTCACCTCAGTGCTCCACTGTATTTTATTAATGAATAGGTTTATCTGGCTTTTTGTTTCCTCCCTTGCTTTTACCAAAGCAAGAAGCATGAGGAACTAGTAAATTTTACTGGAAAGCCAACCAGCTAGGCTATATTTGATCTGTTTCAGGGAGCTACTTGCTCATTAAATGTATTGAATGAGAGTTCATCTCCTTCTTCTAAAACAAGATATGCCTGATGGAGTCCTATATACTAGCTTACCAAACTCTAGGCCATTCAAAGTATTATTAAAAGTATTGTGCCTGCAAGTAAATAGAAACAGTCACTTTACCATAAACACAATTGCTGACGCTATTAGAATATGCACTATCCCTCCTGATTACAATGTAAAAAGATTTTACAGGGAGCTCTGTGAAAAGCTGAGGGAGCTGAGCAGTGTCACTGATAGAAATATTATACCTCTGCTTTATAAGGAAGTTTCAGCGAACACAAGGAGGAATGCAATGCTAAACAATGTTATCGTCAGTGCTCTGAAGGAATGCATTTGCTTCCAGTAATGCTATGGAAGGGTGACCTCAGCCTGCATGCAGTAATGCACCGCGTATAGTTGCATTAGTTAAACTTTCCTGACCTTTTGTTCGCAGTAAAACATCCTTCAGAGCAGCTGAGAAAGATGGAAATTCTCCTCCTACTTGTCTAGCCACTCTGGTGAAGTTTATGTTGTTGTGCTAGTTATGCTATTCTCTATTTAGCATATACTAAAAGGGCCCATATAAATCCAAAAGCAAGAGGGAAGATTTCTTTTTTTCCAATGTGCTGTCCCCTAGCACTGTGCACAAAACCATCACGTACACCACATAAAGTACAGCCCATGTGAAAGCAAAGAGGATGCAGTAATGTGGAGGCATCCCCCCTCTGTCTGCTGGGATTCAGGTTCCCAGGGAGCACTGCTATCAGTCTGGACAGTTTGATGTAATCCTACCAGTGTAGCTGAAGCTATCTGGGCTCAGGGATTTATTAGTTGTGAACGTTCATTTTTGTTTTTACTGGGACAGTGCCAGTAAATAAGTCACCAAAACCACTAGCTGAGTGTCATTTGATAGGAAAAGGCTGGGATCACAAGTAAGCCTTCTGTCTTTTAACAAAAAAAAGTGCTGAGGTAAGCAGTGTCAAACCCAGCTGCATCAACATGATGGTGGGAAGACAAATGAGAGCTTTCACTGTTGGATACAGGGGATAGAGAGCCTACAGCTCTGAAAAACCTCCTCATATCCCAGAAACAGCTGTCATAACTGAAACTGCAAGGGACTGCTTTTTAAACTACCAGCTTTGATAAGGAGAATTCTCTCACCCACCCGCTCTCTAGCAGATAAACACACTTGTGCCAACACAGCTCATCTGAAAGGTGACTGGAGACTTAAATATCTTCAAAGGTTTCCAAGCCCTCTCTGTGTAACCTCTCCCAAGCTCTCCCGAAGCCTCGTGCCCGGCCCTGAGCTGGCATTTCTGAGGTATCTCTCTATAGATAGTGGGGCTGATGCGCTGGATGAACTCAACAGCTATCATGTAAAGCCTTTAGGAGGATTTTTGTCTACGGGAGGCTGAACTCTGCAGGGCTGGATCTGACACTGACACTGTCATTGGCAGCAGGGATTCACTGAACAAGCCACAACAGAAGGACCTGCGGGGTCATTCTAGCATGGATCCCTGAGTGATGACAGTTGTGAAGCGCTGGACCAGCCTCTCCCAGTGCCTATTCTGGGGACAGGGAGTCGGCTGGGGTCCAGGGTGAGGAAACGTGCACGTTTGCCCTCCGAGCCGCTGCATGGAGGCCGGGTGTGCGGGAAGCGCGAGGCTCTAAGCGATCCGCGTGTGCCTACGCGGGATGCGAGCGCGCGCACGCGCGTGCTCGTGCATATGCGTGCGGGAAAGGAGGGGGCGCAGGAGCAGGCAGGGAAGGTCTCGGTGCTGGTGGCGCAGCCAGCTTGAGACAGGGGCGGCTTTCTCTCCCGGCCCCGTGCCATCAGCTCCACGCGGCTGTTGCCCGGGCAATGGCTGGCGAACTGGGAGGAATGCCTCGTGGAGACGGGGTCCCTCTCCGGGGCTCACGGGCAGAGCGGAGGGGGAGGATGGCTTTTCTCTGTCTGCTTCTTCTTTTCATGTTCAGCAGATTAGACCGGCGG
>JAWLRI010000157.1:2942485-2956913 GCA_034781795.1 Crypturellus tataupa
AAGGAGTCCTGCCAACAGGGGCTTAAGGAATCCTGCAGGCTATATATATATTTATATATATATATATTTTTTTCCCCAGTGTGAAGCACACTGGCACAGGGGAAAAGGAGGAAAAAAACAGGACTCAAAAAAATAAGAAAAAAACAGAAAAGATGAGAAAGAGGAAAGGGAAACATGTAGGAAAAAGCTAATCAGTACACAGTTAGCTCAGCTGATCAGCAGTGCGCGTGGGTTGCAAAATAGGATGTGTGTAAACAAGATGCACAAAAACTGTTTGAGAAGCACCCTGAGCAAATTGCCACTAGGAAAGAGAAAAGGCCAAGCGCTCTTTTGGCTTAATCCTGAACATTGTTCCCCAAATCTATTGGGGAAACCAAAATAAAGTATCTATGGAAATGACAGAACTTAAGACATAAAACACAGAGATGTGGATGGAAACTGAAGTTACTTTTGAGTGTCTCACTGGGAAGATGTGCATGTGCTGATGTATGCACATGTAGTTGTAATATTTAATTTCTAAGATACACGCTGCCTTTGTAAAAAGGGCTTGCACGCCTTCTTCTTTGCTAAAACAAAGTATCAAGAGGTAGGCAGAGATGGGAGCGAAAGGAAAGAATTTTACCAAGGAGGTCCTAAAGGCAAACATGCCGCTCTGGAATGCTCTGGCATTTCTCCAGCTCCTCCTAATGAAGCAGTCAGCTCTGTGCGGGCTCTCTGTCCTTGCTTCACCTCTCCTGGACATCCCCCTGCCTCTTCCATAGCTGTTGTCCTGTCTCTCCCCTCTTTCCCTTGTCCTTTTTCTTCTTCCAGTCCCTTTCCAATCCTTTGAGCGAGTTTTCATGTTGTCATTTCTTTTTTTCCAACATCTGAAGTGACTACTTGCATGCCTGCAACACTTTCCAATGCAACAGAACACACCAGATTAAATAAGATTAAAAAAAATGTGTAGTAGAGAGAATGCACAAATTGGTCTCTGTTACTGCATATGTCAAAGTGGGTCTGTTTAGAGACTTGTATCTCTGTGCTTAGTCTCTTTGCATTTGAAAGCAGAGGCTCCCAATAGTCAAGGTGTTTGATAAAAAAAGAAAAAACTTCAAAAGTTTCAAAGTGAGGCTGAGAGTTTCATTGTTCTCATGACCAGTTTCATCTCTGTAGAGAGAGCGCTGCAGTTAGACTATCTGTGAGGTGTGACTAGAAAAGCCAAGTTTCTCTTGTTCAGGTTTTAGCAATCTTGATGCTTTATGAAAAGTAATGGTTCGATCTGCTCCGATACATAAGACTCCCCTTTCCGTGTCCCTGCCCTTGTAGGACTGAGTACAGCTTTCCTTCTAGATTAACTGCCTTGTAGTAGCTGCAGCTAGGTTTATAGATAAAGCACTCTGGAGATTATTTAAAAACATCATAATTGAAAACTGAACCTATTACTCATGGGTTTATTCTGATTCTGAGCTTAGTGTTCATATTGGTAAAAACTTTGGAAGAACAGCTCTTCTGAGAGACGATATGTGTTTTCTCCCAGCTAAAGTCATTGTGTAATACTTCCAGTCAGTCAGCCCAGACTGAACTCGGGGCCTCACACAGGGAGATGTTTTCGCTAGTGGATGGCTGTATTTTTTTAATGTGTTGTTGTGTTATGTTTTAAGCGATATCCCACACTGAACTGTGTTCTGTACAGACAATCCAGACAATGTGATGAGGGAGAAGATATACGATCCTGGGACTGATGGCAAATATGAACTGGCTATTTAAAAGAGCAGACACAGCAAGTCCAGGGATGGCTGAAGTCAGTGAGATTCTTTCCATGGGCCTCCGTGGGTTTCTGTTCAGGCTATATGCATTCATGGAATTAAGTTGTGGGTGTTTACTGCTCTACTAGAGCTGGGAGTTCACCTGCTAGGAAGAAATGCGATAGACAAGTCAGGGTAGAAGGTTGAACTACACGCCCTGAAGGAGAGATTCCTGAAAGATCTCAAAGTGAGGGGAGTAGGAGAAAATTCCTGTAGGCCCCATGCAGCTCCCTGCCTACATCCTACATTCCTGCTACTATGCTTCTTCCCACAATATACAGGTTACAGGTTCCCAAGATGCACATAGCCTTGCCTGGTTCACTGTAAGCAAAGTATTTGGAGAAAAGTGACATTTTCTTCCTGGCCAAGGTGAATGGGTCTATCTGAGGCTGCTGGATCTCCTATGCACCACAACTCCACAGTGATCCTACCAGCTCCTGGGAATTGCCATGGCACTGAAAGGCTTTGGTGCACAATAACAATCAATGAGTATAAGATAGGAAAAGAAGACAACATCTACAGACATTGGAAGTATCTTCTGGTATATATGAAAGAGACATTATTCTTAAAATCTTATCAGAAGAGAGGGATCAAAATACCTGTTCTGAGTCAGATCCTGCTATATTTTGTAAAGCCTAGCAGTTTTCCTTTCATGTTGATGGAGTCCATCCAAACTTACAGCAGAGTAACTGGGTGGAAACCAGCCCAGGGTTATATGTCAGTAATATCTCCGACTGATCCTGCTTTCAAAACCAAGTATTGTATCTATGGGAGTAATCCAGAATTTCAGTGTTATTTTAAGCTGCAGAAGAGATTGAGGCAAGCTGTTTTAATGATGGTAGAAATAGGCTTTTCTTATATTACCACTTCCTTTTGAACCTATATATTTCCATATTTACAGCAGCCAAGCTTTACTATAGGGCAATCTATGACTATATATACTTTTTTTTTTTTTTTTTTTTTTTTTTTTTTTTTTTTTTAAGAGAGCAATGATGTTTCTCCTTCAGTGGACAATACTGCCTCAGAAAATACAAACCACAAATAAGATATTGTAGAATCTAACTTCTCTGAAGTGCTTAGATGAAAAAGAATTTAGCATAAATAAGAGTGTTTTTTAACCACATGCAATAAACATAAGACATGACAACCCACTTTCAGAGGAAAGAAGATTTTGATTAAAGCAGCATTTGGTCAGTGAGTTTTAGTTTGTTTTAGTTACGTGGAAAATGATGGATTGTTTGTTTATAACTGAACTGAACTGAACTTTCAACTGTGTTTGACAGTTAAATTTAAAAGAGAATGATGCAGAATGGTCCATGCCTGACAGAGAAATGCAACACTTCACAAATCTAAATAAAATACAAATTGAAAGAAGATTATCTTTGCTCTCCAGTAAGAAAGGTGCCCAGTCCTTTTTTAAAAATTTTTTCCTGAAATTTTGTTTTGTAGCCTCTGTTGACTTCCTGGAGGAGAGGGGAAAAAAAAAAAACAGGCAAAGGAAATTCAAACTGCTTTTAGAGCCCAACCATGTGCTAAGTGAGCTTTTGCAGAGGCCATAGAATGCTGCTATATGCTGTTTAGTCTGAAAGATTTTAAAATGCCAGATACAGAAATCTGTAATTCTTTTCTTAAGGACTGCAGGCATTGGTCTGGAGAACTAATAACATCCAGCCTGAGGAGCTCTGTGAGCAGGCAATCTAGGAAGAAGCTACTGGTTACTGTTTTCCCTGCTTTTCATAACCTTAGATTTATTTCCAGGACGAATGGGAGGATGGGGGCGGATGGGGCCTGTGCTTGCTTGCCCCTTTCCCCACCTTTGTGCCAGAGTGACTGTGCTGTGTCACGTGCATGGCCGTCCAGGGCAGCCCTGCTCATCTGCTCCGCTCTTTGCTGGAAGCACAACTGTACCAGTAGCTCGAGGGGCAGGGAAGAGCGACACACAGTAAAAGCCACGGGCATGGGGAGCCCGGGAGGCTGCACAGCAGAGCTAACTCTCGCAGAGGAACGCGTGTTCCCGCTGTGCTCTCCCCGAGACTGGCCCTCGACTCCAGCGCACGGGCTTCTCCGGGGTCTCGGATCCGCAAAATGATACTCTGCAGCTGGCGGACACCCCCTCTGCCGGCCTCCGCCAGGAGAAGGGGAAATCTGTTTGCGCGGCGCCCCTTGGACGGAGCTGCGCCGGGGTTTGCGCAGCACTTCAAAGCCCTCCGAGATGAAGGGCTATGTAAATGCGAGACAGTTATCAATATACTCCGAACACAAATGCAAATTAAATAGCATGGGTACGTTTGAACTGAAATCAACAATTAACATGTTCCTGCCTGCAAATGCAGAATGTGATTAATCAGCAAGCTCTGAATGACTTTCCAAATACTAGCAGCGTGTCTATTGCCAAACTATCCCAGTAAGTCAGCGTCCATTTAAGGCACCCAGATAGGCCCACGGGAAGGCATCTCACTATTGTATATTCTCATTTGTCCCCTTTAAGCTCTTGTTTAAAAACACATGTTTCGGAAAGCATCATGTTCCACATTTAAGCCAGTTCTGAAGCGCAGCCACCTCTGTGCTGACATGTGGGAGCTGTTTAGCAATGTCTGGTTGACCCTGCCTACTGTTTTAGGAGAGGTGAAGAAGGATATATAAATTGATATATTTTAAAAAAAATTTAAATGATTTTTTACTACTTGGATTTTGATGAAGAAAATAGAAATAAATCCTAATTCTATCAGTTTCCACCAGTGTAGGTACTACTGACAAGCTCAATACCTTAAACATTCTACCTTCCTTCTTAATTTAGTCTTTCCCTGTCTATGAAAATGTTGTTTTCAAAACAGTATTTCATTTTACTGCACTGGCATGAATACATGTTAATCTCATATCTTCATTCTCTTTTCCTGAGATTTTCCAAGCCTTCAGTATCCCTTTCCAATAGCTTCTGTGATTACCTGCATTTAAGCATCTGATTTGCAATGAGTAGGAAAAAAGTATTAATTCTGTACGCACTTTTATGTTTAAATCCCACTCTTCTTGATCATTGCCTTTCAGACATAAAGAAGTGTTATGTTCTGTTAATGCTAATTGTTACTGCAGAGTTCCTCTTTCCCAAAGCCTTTCAGGAGCTCAGTGTTACTTTGGAAGGCTGCTTGAGCTCAAGATCCTCTGTCCTTTTCGACAGCCAAATGCAACTTTTGAGGATTAAAGACTCAACATGTCTTCCAAAGTTTTCATTACCTTCAGACCCATGGCCATGAATTTGATTTATAATTTTATATGTTAAGTGAAGTGAATAAATGGGAAGCCCTGGATAGCTGATTCACTCAGTACTTTAATACTCTGAGCAACAGCAGAGATAAGATTGTTTCTTGGAAAGACTTTCGAAAGTTTTCACGGCTTTTGCCAAAACTTTGTACATTATACTTGCTTATGGGTATGTGTGTCTGATTTTGGTTTTCCTGTTAAATAATTCTACATGTCCTGTACATACAGTCCCAGACCTAAATTAGAACGATTGATAACAACATTCCATTGCCATGTCATTTTTCTGTGGATTGTGCCTGTGTGGTCTCTCCATTTTTTAATTTTTTTTGAGAAATTTATTTTTCTTTAAGTCTTTTCATTATTCAGCCTATCACAGCCACTGGAGTCTGGCTGACAGCTTCCTCCTTTCCTACCTTTCTCTTCAACTCTAGAGAATTTTATGTTAGGATATTTAGTTTCACTAACTGACATTAGCAAAAACTAAATATTCTGTCTGAGATATTTATATATGTGTACATAGTATTGCTGTTTCATTCTGGAACTCAATATGTGATTGTATGGGCAGCACAGTGTGCAAATTTGATTATATGCTGCTTTATTCTTCATTTAAAAACCAAGAACGTACATAATCAAACTGCCTTAGTGCATTCTAGTGATCACCTAAGCAGCTTAACCTACAACTGAATTCTGCAGTATTACTAAAGGAGCTATTACTGTTAGAATATCTATTAGAGAGGCTGAAAACAGATGGTCCTGATTCCCCAACCTCACCAGAGATACTACAGATAGGTTATAAGTTCAAACACATCGTGGGCCAATGTATAGTGAGATAAGAATGAGCTAGGAAGATATGGGCAGAAGAGAAGAAAATAATGGTTTTGTCCTCTCAGATTTGGGGAATGTGGTCCACATGGAGTTTGTTGCCTTTTTTTTTTTCAGTTTTGCTCACAGAGGTTCAAAGGCCTGAAATTCACTCAGTGTTTGAAACTTTTCCCAGCTACTAGGACAAAGGCAAAATTTCATAATAAAACCAGTCAACGCTTTCAAGTTTTGTGTGATGCCTCTGGGTTTGTCAAAGGTTCTTATGCTTTGAGAAACTCTAAAAGCGTTGGTTTGACCTAGGAAATACACTATGTGAAAAGTACTTTTGGCATAAAGCCGAGATGAAACCTCAAACTTTATCATGAAATCTATTCCTTTTCAAAGAGAGCAAGAGATTTCTCTGCTTCATCTATCTTAGAAAATCACCTTTCCAAAACCAGAAATACGTCTTCATTATTACTGTATTCTTCCTGGGCAGCTGCTGCTCTGATACAGATTTAAGTAGAACTGGTTCTTGATTCCTTCCTCTTCATCCCATTTAGCTAAATAATAATACGATGTTTGTCAATAATTGTAGTTCAATACATCTTATGGCTTTTTTTTCCTCATTCACCTGGTAATGTTAGAGTTAAAAAGAAAAAAAAAAAAAAAAAAAAGGACTTGGGTCCAGAATCAAAGCTGCAAGCTGAAATGTGCTTAATGATCTCATTCTACCTCTCTCCTTGTGACCTGAGCACTTAGCCAAAAATCAGATTATTGGAGGGAGCAATTGATATCAAGCCAGATATCATTGATGCAATACTTATTTACAAAAAATAAAATAAATAAAAAAAAAATAAATAAAAAAATTCTTTTTTTGTCCTAAATATGGAACAAAAACAAGCTGAAGATAGCTATTTGCTTACAGCCTCAAACTTCGTGCACCTCATACTAAAAGTGGTTTAAACTTATGCTTGTTTCCATGGCTCATGTTTCATGTGTGCCTTCTTTTCTAAACTTTTTTTTTTTTTGTACGTTCTTTGGTCTTTCGCCTCGAGGACATTGATCCTTCAAAGAATGAAATCTCACCGAGTCACTTTGTGCCATTGCTCTGGGCAGCAGAGTGCTTGTGTCGAGACAAGGGCTGTGTTTGTTTCAACTGTGAAAGTATTTAGCAGAGTTCAATGACTTCTTTGCTAAAAGCTGGCTGTTATGTTCATGAACCTTCATCCTAATGGTGTAACCCTGGCCCCGGAATTAAATTCTACCTGAAAGAGTTATGTTCGCATAAAATACTGAGCAAATTTCACAAACTCCTGAAGTGGGCATGAAGGACCAAGAATAGGATGTAGGAAGGAACTTGTTCTCAGTTTCTTTCTTCTATGAACTTGTTTTATCTTTCAACAAGGAAAGGTCTGATTTAGCCTTGGTCAACATAAGTCTATCCATTATTAAGAATAGGTCTAGGCCTTAGTGAAAGAGAAGACAGAGACAAAACTTCCAGAACACTTCTTATTCTGGCCCCATGCCACACTGCTGCCACAGCAGCAGCAGTTTGTAGCAATATTAAGGGCCTTTGGGCAATCCTCTCTCTCACAGAACTGTATGCAGAAGGAGTCTGGGATATAAGGAGAAGCCTTGGAAGTTCAGACAGTGAAGCCACATTCCTTATCAGCTCCCCAGACGGTGCAGAAACAACAGAACTTTCAGACTACACACTTTAAAGAAAAAACTTAGATCTCCAAGGAAAATATACCATAGAATTCTCACATATACTGGGCACTTTCTCACTCTGCTAAAACTGAGTGCACTGAATTAAACTACAGTTGGGGTCAATTTTGACATCCCATCACACACTGAATTCTGGAGTCAGTCTAACAAAGCAAATGCTGCTAATAAGTTTAAATTTATACCAGGGTCCTGGAGATCAGGCTAAACTGGGTTTTCTAAGGCCACATGGGAACAGTCTGTTTGTGTTGAATACTTAAGCTGTCTGCTGCCCTTTTTGTCGTCTACACCTATTCTGTATGTCCTCTTCCAAATTCAGGGCTTAGAAAAACAGAAGAGGAAAAATACCAAGGAAACAAAGTAACTCCAAGAGCTCAGCAGCTCCAGTCTCTCACCATCTGTTTAAAAGGACAAAGCAGTAAAACAAAACAAAATTTGTGGTCTAATAGCAATCTCTGCAAAGAAGAAACTGTGCTGTAGTTGAAATTCTATGCAACACTCTTTGGATCAAAATATTACAACAATGACAAATAGAAGTGACCACATTTAAGGGGTGCTTGGATCCAAGCCTTGACTTAGATTCTTAACTGTTGCTTGGAAGTGAAACCTGAGAGCGGCGGAGGCAGGGGGAAAGAAACCTTGCGTTAAGCTGGCATGCACCAGTGAATAAATGGCTGGCATTTGCAAAGCTGCATTGCAGGGGAGCTTTTAACAGTTTGCCACTGCCAGCTGATGTCTCTTTAAGCATCACTGCCAAGAAGCCAAAACTGGAAGCAGGTGCAGGGACAGAGGAACTGAATATGGAAAAGGGGGGAAAAAAAAGAAAAAAAAAAAGAACAGAACTTCTGTTGTTAAAATTCTCTTGCTTTCATTAAAACCTAAACAAAGCTTTACTTTAGACCTGAATAATAATTTTTACTGTGATAGACTCCTGCCTACCCATTTCACCAATCCTCTTACATTAATGCACTCGACTAAAAGATTTTTTTTCCTTTTTTTTTTTTTTTTTTACCCTGCAAAGCTGGGGATTGTCTGGGAGAATTCTGTATGCTGATTATAGCCGCTTTCCTTCAGAGGCTGCGAGCATCTGCTTCCCAGTGCCCCCTGCCCCAGCCCCGAGCAAGCCCCTCTCCGCAGCCTCCCGCCGGCCGCCCCCGCGGGGCCTGGGAACGGGGCTGGCTCCCACGCGAGGCTGCGCTGCCCGTGCCGTGTCACCGGTTCAGGCCCTTTGTGTGCCCCCGTCTGACACAGCACCGGGCAGCAGGCGGGAGCATTTGCATTCTTAGGGACACCGCTGCACCGCGCCACTCGTGCTCCTGAAACAGTGCCGGGCCTTTTCACAAGGCCCTCCGTACAAAGGAGGGGGAGGCAGGTTGGGTTGGGCATGCTGGGCCATGGAAGTAAAGAAGAGTATGTGTATGCCCTGCTAGACGTCTCCTGAGGTGCTTGGGTTGCCCCTTGCATACCTGTAGGAGAAGAAAAATTCACTATTAACAAAGAAAATAAGATCGAAAAGAAAGGAAACTCCTTGTTAGAGTGGCAAAAGACCAAAAACTTGCACAAATGGGGAACTGAAGCTTTTCTTCAGTTCTTCACTAACAAACAGCCTTGATTTCACAAATCATTTAGTAGTTACTGTTCCCACGGATTAGACAAAAGTGTGTCCTCTTTTAGCAGAGCCATGAATTTGGGCTTTCTTGTTGTTCTCTACCTAATAATGCCGAGTATCCTTGGTTGAAAAAAATTCCCTTTTCAGTTTTCTTTCCCATAGAGAAATGTAAGACACACTGGACAAGATTTAAAGTTTATGTGTCTGGCTATACTTCTATGTGCCATTGTGTTTGAAAAGTACCTTGCTCATGTTCTTAAAAACTATGATTTTAAAACACAAAGGTCTGTTCTAAGACCAGTTATATTTTTTTGCTTACTCCTCATATTTCTTTTAGAAAAGATTGTTAAAACTAATCTGAGCAGTGTTGTACTATTTTATAGCAGTATAGCCCTGATAACACCCTGATTTTTCAGTTGAATAAATACTGCTTAATTTGAAGCAAAATCCTCACAATTTTTCAGTTTATACTGCATAATATATAACTGTTGCATTAATATTGACAATTAATTTTCCTCTGTTAAACTTTTTGCTGCTAGCCAACTACTTCTTATTCTTCCTTTTCTGAAAAAGTCCAGAAAATTACGTATTGAGATTGGTTGTGCCTAGTTCCCAACTCATCCCTTCTCTATGATGTCACCTTGGTGTCATTATAGAGACACTTTGGTTTGGAAGGTGCTAAGTGACTGCTTTAAGGTGATAATTCAGCCTCAGGTCTTCTGGGATTGGAAGGGGGATTGGAAGCGTTCAGCCTGTGCACAGGAGGCACAGGGCAAAGGGAATTTACAAATGAGCAATGAACTCAGTCTGAGCATCGCTCACCAGGCATGAGCTAGTCAGTGTTGGAAATCGGTGTTGCAGTTGCCAGCTTTGTGGAATTGCTAGCCTAGGCTTTCAGAATGTTCCCTCCCACTCTTACAAGCCATGGAGGTGTGGGGTTTCTTCTGACAAAATCTGAGCTGACTCCAGTACCTGAATTTTCCAACAGAGGGACCAAAATATTAGGTAAAATTAGAATAGAGCCCATGATCCCTTCAAAAGGAGAGCACTGATATTTTCTGTGCCCTGTGACACACTAACACACACCACAAAGCGCTGGGATGTGAGGTCATCGTGGCCTTTTCAACATATAGGACTTTCTCAAACCCTATGGCTTGAGACTTCCTACTCGACAGGTAGTTTTGACATGTTAGGAGTTGTTTTTAGGAACCACAGTGAAGTTGTCCCACTCTGCTTGCTCCATAGGTCAGGTTGAAATCTGCATGGGCGAGGAGAGAGATGGGGAACATCCTGATTCTGTTGCCACGCCTGTGTGCAGAACAGGTCTCCAGCCAGTGCCCTAGGTGAGGGTACTCAGGGTCTGTGACATGTGGGAGAGATCTGAAATCAGTGACATGCAGGTAGGGTCCCTTCTGGTGTATGGTGGGAAGGAGAGCAACAAGGAAGGTGCTGATTCACGCACCTCCCTTGCCTTTGGTGAGCAGGCTGGAAGCTTTTGTGCTTCCACAGATCTGAGACCTGAAGGAATCAAGCCAGAAACTGCTCTCTCAGCCCTTCACTTTAATCCTTGCACTGACATCCTCCTAAACATTTAAAAAGACTGGAAGAGAGCTTACATTTCAAGGGATTAACAGAGCAAAATGGAACACTGCACCTTTAAGCACTTGATCCCTGCTAAATGCTACCATGACTCATCTGATTTTATATCTGTAGCATTCAAGAGAGCATTGAAAACTCAAAACACTTTGAAAATTTTCTGCATGATTAAGAGTTTAAAACAATAAATGTTCTAAGCTAACAAACATATATTTGTGTGTTGAGAGGTACAGAGAGAGATGTGAACACAGACGTGCACATACTCTAACCAAAGCACAATAGTGCTTTAATAAAGCCATAAATGTGCTAATGGAGTACATTTACTATGAACTGAACTGGTTTAAAGGAAGAGTAATATAGCAGAAAATAATATGTAGGAAAAAAAAAACTAATACAGTCAAGACCTTTTTAATGAAACCATAGATGAAGGGAACTTATGTCATCAGTCTTTGGATTTTGTACATTTTGAACATCATCCAAAAATGGTAATCCACTGTTTGAAATATTATAGTAGCAGAGAAGGAGAAATGGTCTGCCCATTACAAATATATAACCTCAAACATTCACATCATACTGTAAATACATCACATACTGTATCATGTTTCCTATGGAAAATTACTTTTTTTTTTTTTTTTCTAACCTTTGTGTCGAAGGTTAGTTTTTGGCAAAATGAAGACACTAATTATTCTTTTACATTTTACTCTTCCGGAAATATGCTGTCTCTGAAATAAAATAAATTATTTTGTATTTCTATATTCATTAGGATCTGTATATATACATGCTGAGATTCCATGAGCCTTGAAGATAGTTTACCTATATATGCTTTCTTAGTCTTGTAACTACAGTGTTTTTTTTATTGTGGTGCTGCACATACTTAATGATCTCTACATTTATAATGTGTTGCATTATATGTTGCTTGGATGGGCTCTGAGTGTAATGTTTCTCAAAACACAATAATAACAATGTAAAGTATGTAACTAAAGATTGAGCTACCTTGAATTTACTGACAAACAGACCAAATAAAATGGTATAAGTAAAATTCACTATTCTTTGAACCAAGCATAAGTCTTGCTGGAAGTATTGTGTATTTGCAGCGCCAGTAACATATCAGAAACTCTCAGCACTTTCCAGGTTTGGATACTGGACCCAATTTTGGACCCAATTTCTATAACAAAACACAATGTTAGGCAATCATTATTTTTTTCTGTGTTGTTAACACATAAAATCAAAGCCTGACTCCAAAGTTTCTCTTGTTTAAATTCTGGTAAGTAGTATGTGCACTACTTCTGTATCCTAAAAATTACTGTACTTACATTAAGAAAGCAGTTATTTCATTTTCTTTTTCAGCACTCTTTCTAGCAAGTGTCTTTTTTATTGTGATTTTTTTGGGGTGAGAAAAGACAGGTACTGTCATCTAAATGGCTTATATAATGTTTACTCAGTATTAAGCAGGACAATGAGAGAAAAGATTTGTGATGGCTATTTCTGGTAGTAAATTTTTACAGTGTGGTACATTTCTTTTCACTTGAGGCCTATGACAAATATGACTCTGATTCTGCATGTTTTGGCCAGCATCATCTCTGACTTACAAGATCTATATTCTCTCACAGTTGTGTTAGTTTTATCATATTAAAATTTAGTTTCTCAAAGCCTGTGAAGTTTCATCAACACCTGGCAATTGTCACATTCATTAACTATAAGAAGAGGAATGGAGGAAGGCGTGCCATACAAGCAAAAAGGAAGTCTGGCAATAAAATGAAAGAAGACAAACAGGATATAAAAACTGTAAAGTCAGAATCTCTGCTAGCCAAGATATATGGTATGGAAGTCATGCTTTCAACTGGGGAAGAGCCAACAAAAAATAAATATGCTGTTCCAGAGTACTGTATTAATGAAAGTGGCAACTGAAAGAGTTGAAGAGTTACATAATTTTTTACTGCGCATAAATAAATTCAGCAAGGTAATATGCATTAATACTACATACATTCTGATAGATAGTTGGGAGTGATTGTGTTCTTAAACATGCATATTTTTGATGTATTTTTTCCTATAAGTGTTGCAGCCAAGACTAATGAAATCTAGATGCCTAATGCATTTCCTGTTTTAAAAAAGATTATATGAATTGGAAAAAGTTTGTCCTTTTTCAAACACGTGCCCCTTGTCTCCTATAAACTCTTGAAGCCGGGCTCATGCAGGCCATAATTTATGCATAAGCTGGATGCTGAACCAGTAACCCAAAGTAATCCTATCACTTACTTAAAGTTTTTCTTTTCCTCCTCCAAGATGATATACTATCTGCATGCTCTGTTTCCCCCTACATCCTCCTTTTTCTTTCTTCACTACTCATATCCACCCAAATTTATTCACTTCTGGGTAATAGGGCAGTTCCTTTCAGCTTTTTGTGTAGCTTTTTTTTCTAGAACTTTGGGGTGAGAATTAGTGAATTTCTCAAGCCACAGAATACAATTTCTTTTCTGCATGCCCTCTAAGTAGAGAAAAAAGTAAGATGAGCTTTTAGATATAGAAGACCCAGAATATCAAGAGCAATTGAAAAAAAAGTAAGAAATACTGGGTAATACTTGGTAACAGTAGAGGAGATCACCTAATGCAGCATGAAGATTTTGTCTGAAGTGAGCTGCTCAAAAAACAAGTCGCTGTTTAATTCACTCTTCCTGCAAAAAAGATATTTAAGCCATTTCTATGTTTTGTGTATAATCCCTTTACAGAGAGGATATTTCTTTTCCCTGCCTATAAAGGGAAGAATAGATTATATATCATATTCCCTTACATATCCAAGCTAAGGTGATAAATTTATTATTTTTGTGGCTTGTCATAGCAAAATGATGCTTAGGCCATAATTTCTGGCACATTCTGTTTTCTCTTGAGGTGAAGGTAAAGCAAGCTGGGATCTTACTGTCACTAGAAATAAAGATCAACCAAAGGCAAACATGAAGAAATACACTTTTATTAATTGTCAATAATAGATGCTTTGGATTAAGCTGATCACCCCTCAGAAATGATGAATTGTTTCATGGGGAAGTTGGAACATTAGCAGTGGAGACTTGCAGAGAGTCCTGCTGCTGTGGTTGCTGCTGGGAACAGGTAAATGCCAGTAAGCTGTTTTTTAGCACAACTGGGAATCTTTTTCTGACTATTACTGGGATTCTTTCATGCTTCTCAGATCACTCTGACTTGTCCAGGTGCCGTCCTAGGTGGGACTGAGCAACTTGCACTAAAGTCAATTGAAAACGAGAGTGTTTGCAAAATCCACCTCAAAGTTTTCATGACCTGGGAGTTCAACAACTGTGATTAGCAGAATCAAAATTGGCATAAAATATGGATACACTTGTGGTGAGATTTTTAAAGCTGCAGGAGGGTTTTAGGCAACAATTTCTGTAATATTTGTTCAATTATGTGCTTAGATCATTGTTTTCATCCACAAGAAATCTTGTGTTTAATTCTTCCATTCCAATTTAAACAACTATTTCTCTTTTTTTTTTCCTATCTATTTTTAATTTTCAGAAGGGCACTGGTCCACAAAGAGAACACATGTGATTGCAAACTTTCTTGTTTTAATGTCACGGTGTCTTTTTGCTTATCTGAGGAAAGCAAAAAGCATCTAAAACAACTTTTTTTTTTTTTTTTTTTT
>JAWLRI010000157.1:2964092-3003970 GCA_034781795.1 Crypturellus tataupa
AGGAAGGAAGGAAGGAAGGAAGGAAGGAAGGAAGGAAGGAAGGAAGGAAGGAAGGAAGGAAGGAAGGAAGGAAGAAGTGAATTTTTGGCTGCTTGGTTGCATGCATGACTTATCTAACTTTTGGGGAAAAAAAGCCAACTTCCTTTCATTTAAATAAGAATAGCTTTGGAATTTAATGTATTTTTGCTGTGCATAGTGCAGTTAACATAGTGCAGATAACACTTTCAAACTGATGAGGTCCTTTGATGTGCATATTGACCTGCAGTTGTTTCAGTTTTTCTGTGTGCAGAGGCAGAAGTTCAAAACTTTGTGAATTCTGAAGGTTTAGCTATAGCAGTTTTTATGAAGCCTGTAAAATCCACTCAGGAACACCTACCAAGTTAGTCTAAACCTAGACTAGGACCTAGTAACAGACAAACTTATCATACCTAGTAGCAGAGATAGCAGTTTCAATCGTAATACTTGTGCTGCCAGAGCAAGCAAATTCCAGATGTTATCCTTCATGATAAGGCAAATCCACTATCTTCTCCTAGCTTCACATCTGAAATGCTAATTTCTCTGCCCATCTGTTTCCAAAGGTCAATCACATACTTGCAAAATTTTTAAATGGTTACAAATCTTGAATGTTTAATAAAATATTCCACCTTAGTAAAGCTTTTAGGACTGAGTCTTAAGACAGGCTTAGTCAATATTATGATTGCAGTTATACATGCTTATAGTTCAGTATCTGTTTTACTAATGGAATTGAGCATACTTTTCATAATAATTTAGATTAAAAAATTACTTAACCAAATATTAAAGTGGAGATAGTGCGTATTGGACTTCCATATGTTAGATCAACAGAAACAAATATTGGTATGTTGATGTTTGGTCATTTATAAATTTTATTACAGGGGAGGTTTTATGTTTGTTTGTTTGTTTTAGAATTACGAAATGACACATCATTTCTTTTTTTCAATAATCAAACCAGCAATTACTGTGAAATATGATAATTAAAAAAAAAAGAATGAAATCAATTCTCTTGCATCCTTTCAAGCGACTAAATACATGTGCTTTCTGATTTCCTCAGTGTTATCCAGACTTCACATCACAATAGAAATGGTTGGAAAATTGTCCATTCCTTGTGATCCAGACATGCAGCTGGGCTATGGGGAAGTGAATGTGACTTGAACTCCCACATCTTCCTCAGGTAGATAAATGCTTGTTGGACCCACATCTTGTTTCTCCTCATTTGTGATTGGGTTCTTCTTCTTTTCTTTTTTCAAGAAGACAACCTGCATCAGACTGAAGTTTTGTTGAGAAAAGTGAATTCTTATGAAAAACATTCTGTCTTGTTGGATATGCTTTTCTTATGAAATAATGATTTTGTCAAAATCAAAAAATAATTCCTATCTAAGAAACATACACATTTGTAGAAACAATGTTGAGGGTTTTTTTAAGTCTTAAACATTGCTATCCAGACGCTATATCCAGACGTTAATATCTATATGGCATTTAATTATAGCCAGAACATCCCTGACTGACTTCTATGTGCTATAGTTGTGACTTACTACGTCCTAAGTTATGTTACATGGATTTTTACGTTAGGAGTCTACAGAAGGAAGAATAATAATATAATTTTGATCTCCACACATGTGAAAATGTCTTTTTCTAAAACTACCATAGTCTAAAATGTCTTCTAATTCTAAAATCAGGAACCAAAGATTCCTCGGAAAATGAGCTAATGGCTTGTAAATGGTAGTGAAGTGGAAAAGGATATATCAAACCAAGGCAGCTCAAGTTCTGAAGGCCAAATTGCTGTTAGACTTTCTGCAGCATCTTAGAAAAGAAGAGAGACCTGGAAAAATTCTAGTCATTAGGGAACCTTTATCAGATGAAAGATCAATAGTTGATGTTAAACCCTCTTCCTGAAGCAAGATGCCACGAAGATGCCAGAGCTCCAGGTACATGGCTTCATCCTCAAGTCAGACAACAGACTGTCTTACGCTGTTTTGTTAATATCTATATGATTTGCCTGTTCCCTAAATGCAAACTCTACTGAGCTCCCTGTGAAACAAAGTACTGTTCAATTTACCTGTTCTCAGCATGACCACCACATTTTGTCCTCAGAGAACTTGTCTGCTGTCTTGCATAATTCTGGTCAGGACTCATGTGCTGCTGCACTGAGTTGTAGCTATGCCAGTGAACTCCCTTTCTATCTTGTTAGTTTATATTTGTTTCTAAAATAGTCCTGTTAGTTGATTAGACCAAATTACTTAGTCTAAAATATTGTTTAAATATTTATTTATATGTTATTTACTGTTCAGTTGTCAAAGTCACGGGCAATCACATCTTACCAGTAAACTAGAATCAGTTTGCAGGATGTCTCTTAATTCCAGAGTTGTTGCAGAATATCTCTTTACATGATCGACTACAGAGTTTCAGATGAATTTATCTCCAGCTGTGTTATGCATTTTTTCCAGAAGATTTTCTTTGTTCGCTTTTACACAGATTTAAAAACAATAGTTAAAAAAAAAAACAGAGAAAAGAAAAAAAACCCTCTCACACAGAACAAAGAATTTTACTAAAATAGATAGCAAAATCATTTCTAAAATCACTATCTTTGCCTAATTTTCCCTCTGTCACTTCCTGCTCAACACTGTGCTGCTTTTTAGCAACTTGTGCATTTCCCACTTTGCTCTCACACAGTAACATTTTTAATCAGATTTACTATTTGAAAGAGGCAGTGTCATGCTCTGGAACTGTAGAATCATGTTTAAAATGTCAAGAGTTTTTTTAAGGAGGTTAATCTTCATCTGTGAGAAAATAGATCAAAATAAGAGTGGGATCTTGTCTTTTCTGGGCTTACCTAGCAGCTTGAATGCTGATATTTTATGGTGAAGTCAAACCACATCAGTCTTGTCAGATGGGACATGATACAGGAAATAATTGTGTCAGGTAGCAATACTCATCTATGGGCAGATCCACTGCCAGTCAGGTTATATTTGAGGGAAATAAAAGATCAGGTGCTTACACAGTGTGGAAGATTGTAACCACACCATCTGCTCACACTCTGCCCCTCTCGGCGGGCACCTTCCCCTCTTGGAAGCAGAAAGCTGTTGGGTTCCCTCTGCCTCAGAGGAGGAAAAGCATGACACAATCTCTCCTTCTTTGGTGGGTCAGTGGACATGAACCTAGATGTGGCTAAATCTTCTATTCCTTCTCTGCTAAGCAGGAGACAATGGATCTTTCCCTCAGAAGGAAGGACTGCTCTGAAGCCCAGGGAGAGGTTATAAACTTTGGAGCAGAGACTGGGAAAAAAAAAAAGATTTTTCAGGAAGGTAGCTTTTAGACAGGGGAATGGACATCTGTAATTGTCTTTCTTTTCTTTGTATCCCACATATTCTCTCTGGTTAACTGGAAGAATGATGAGTCTCAGCCCCTGGGGTATCTTTGGTTTAGGATGATTTGAAGATTCTTCTAAAAGTCTGCTATATTAAAGCCTTTTTTTTTCCCGGAGTCCAGGGACAGACATCTGTGAGCCTAGTAGGCCATTCTGCAGTTGTATTAAGCAGTTACTAATTATTGAATCCACAACTGTAGAAGAGCTGGAATTAGAAATAAAAGCATAGGAATAACTGCAAACAAGAACATCCATCTGTCAGCAGCTGGAGGAGGAGATAAGACATCAGGAAAGGGTCATCAGGAAGGGCTGGTTTACCAAAGTTAATCCAGGCTTTGGTTAGAAAGAGAGGTAAAAAGAAAAAGAAAGGGAGTGGAAAATGTGGTCTGCTGCTCAGAACTGGGTAGAGTAGAATGCACAAGGAAACAGGAAGAGAGTAAAGGCTTTGAAAAATATAACCGAAGACAGGAGAAAAAGTGCCAGGAAAGAGATATATTACGTGGTCAGAGTTAGAAAAAGTATTTGAAAAGTGAAGGAAGCAGTGAAGGATATATCAAATTTGTAAAAAGGAGGGAGAGCAGGACCTAATGCAGCAGAGGACATTAAAGGAAGGAATGGTATAGAGTCAATCAGAGTGAGGAGAAATTTTAGGACACAGCAAAAGAGGAAGGGAAAAGAAAACATTGTTTACACTGGCTTTAATTTCTCAGTAATTACGGTGGGGATGGTACTAATTTGGAGCCCTTTTCCATTCTGAATGGGGAATGTCAGTGCAGGATAAATTAAAAGTCTGGTATCTCAATATCTTGGAAGTGATGAGTTAGAAAGTTAAAGACATCTTGTGCAACCTCCATGGGGTTTTGCCTGCAATACCACAACAATTATACAGATCTTACTGTTTGTAGAATACACTTGTGTAAGCATTATCATTCATAAATGACCCATTCTTGGAAGATGACAAAGCATTCATTGTATAGGGCTTTGTAAAACAATTATAACAGGTGAAAAACTTCTGCATTCCTTTCTCACTATGTCTTAGGTAATTTTGGGAACAGGAAAGGTACTGAGCTGCTTACATACCTAGCCAATAGCATGCAATTCTGAGCCTGACAAGTTAGACTCAGCTAAGCTAAGGGAGAATAATGTTCTCTTTGTCAAGCTGGAAGGAAAAACAGCTGCTATGTATAGGTAAATACATGGAAAGTGGAGACATTTATATGCACCTTGAGAACTGCAAGTTTATGCATCCTACCATTTCTGGTCACATCAAAACGCATAGGGATTGAAGAAGTGCAGATTTCAATTTAGGTAATGTATATGCAGCTGGAGTGGAGCAGGGGACCATAACCATGACAGTCTATCTCCAGCAGATTAATGTCTGGTGCAGGCAGGTATGTCATAAACTATGGTTTAATATGGAGAACCTCTCAGTGTTTCCCTCATTTTCACTAATGCATTGTGTGTGCCTGCAAGAGATTCACAGTAGATGTAGGGCTATTGCTTTTAAATGTTGCCTATGACCCAGATAATGTCAAAATGTCTGAATGCAGGCTATGCTCTTTTTTAAAAAGAGCATCTCTAATGTAATGCAAATGCACATTGTGGGGAAATTCCAGCTGAGAAAATGAGGCCTTATATTTCTAAAACCATATACATGTCAATAGCCCATTATTCTCCAGTTTTAAATGTAATTGCAGCCCTGCTTGGAACGAATTCCTAAAATAATAAAATACACTGAGTAGCAGTTACTGAGCCTCCTAGTTATTTTAATCTCCCTCCCCCATTCTGTAAAAAGGAAAAAAAAATGTCAAAGAAGTAAAAATGGAAGAGTGAAGAGAGAAAGGAGGAGGAAAGAATGGAGTGAGTAAGAGAGGCAGAGATAAAAGTGAAAGTCATATCCCTTTCTTTTATGTGTTATTGGAACACTCTGTGCAAAAATATGCTGGGCTCCTAACAGGCATTACAACATCAACACATCTGACGGTTTTGTATAAACCTATCTTGGTCCAATTTTGTATGACAAATTATTTCCAGGCAATTAAGAATATTTATAATTGTTTTCTTTGGTAGGAACTTTCTTCTATTTCCAAATTTCTTTTAAGCTAGTGTCTCCTATAAAGCCCGGACGGCCGTCATTTTGAAAGAATTCTGTCTTAGTCATGTGAACTGCTGCTTGCAACCATCTTTTTCTGATAAATTTAACATGTGCATAGAACTGCCTTTATCGCTGTTACTGGTACATTTTAAGGTATCATTATTGCACTGTGGAGTCCCCCTCCCCTCAGGTCTTTCTTGGGAGGACTCCAAGAAACAGCTTCTATGATTAAAAACAATGAGGGTGAATACTGCAGTGGTACAGAGCTGCAGTATTTCTTTATTTTCCCTGCTCTCTTTGTTCCTTCTCTGCTTTTCTCTCATTGTACCAAACACCATACTTCTCAGTAAGTGATTTTTACATGGTTCAGCTACCTGGTCACACTTGTAGGGTGGAGAACATACACAAAGAGTTCCTGAAAAAGACAGAATGCAGGGACTGATCAAGGAAACTGCATGGAAGTTTATATACGGCTGTATGGAATACTAACGTTAAAACACAAATATATAGTGCTACAAGTGTCTTGTGAAGACTGAGGTTTCAATTTTTCAGGGAATTTTGTTCTGCAGAAATAAGCCGATGCACTGGGAACAGACTTAACTTTCGTGGTTTTACACAAAGCAAGAGGTAGCTGCTGATACCATTCGGCGTGCTTCTTTTCCTTCTTGGTCTTTTTTTTTTTCTCCTTTCACTTAAGGGGATCTAGGGTCTTTCTATCTGACTTTTGGAGGTGCCGTTAATTATTTAAACCTTTCATCTTTTTTTAATTTATGTCATAGTGTAAGCATAAATTCCACTTTTTATCTGTTTCTCATCAGGTTGAATTTCTGTCATTGTTTGTAAGCCTGAGGATAGACAAAACTGTAAAATTAACTGTGCTTCAGTCTTTGAAAGAAAAAAAAAAGGTACAGATAAAAACAGTCTCCTCAGGACTTAGAGCCTCTGGTAGTTGATTAGTCCCTGCAGTAGGGAAAATTAAATTTTGTGGTTGAGACCCAGCATGCTTGGATGGTTTAATAATGCTGTGGCCATCATCCAATGGCTGACAACCAAGAACTGAGGTACTTTCTGTTCTCTACTCCCTCATGCAACACCTGAAAATCCTGGGGCGAATCAAACAGCAAATTAAAGCTCAAAAAGCCCTCACCTGCAAAGCATGTATAAGGAACTCATTTTAATGCTTTCAGGCTGAAGTCATTATGGGACAGGCGCCCAAAAATGAGTGACAAAGGTATCTCAGTAAGTTCTTAAAGCATCTTTCTCAATTTGTTGCAGCACCAATTGTGCTTGCTTTTAAAATGTATTTCTTTTTCCAGTCCACGTAGCCCTCAGTCAAAGCTAAGTAGCAACTAAAAGCAATCAAGTCGCACAAAGCACTTTGAGAAGCTGAATCAGTGATTATAAAGGTACAAATGAAGAAACAAATTGGCTTCTCAAGAGTATCTGTGTCAGAAATGTCCTTCTGGCAGCTAAGCCCAGCCTAATGCACCGGGTATGCTCAGTGCTGCATCTTTGCTGGACAAAGTGCACGACACATACAGCCAGTATGCAGCAGGCTCTCCCTGAGGATGGCTCCCTGGCGGTCCTGTTTTCCAAGAGAAAGATGGCAGAGAATCACCTACGAGGGCAGTTTGCCAGGTAACCAGGCAAATAATAATAAAAAAAACAGCTAAACTGGTGTAGATTCAGTTGTTCTGGACGTAATGAGCAAGAAGGGTTCAGCAAAATGTGAGCCGCAATTTGGATTATGCTATCTGTAGAAAATTCTCAGAATAAAAATGATATAAAATAACATTTCTGTAGCCTCTATAAGATCTTTTTCTACATTTTTTTTCATAAAAAAAAGAATGTCTGGAAAACAGCCATTCTATGCTCTAGTGCTGAGAACATGGTGGATTTTTTCCCCCTCTAAGTCAAATTCTCCTTTAGATTCTCAGTTTTGGCGCATTTTGGTTGGATTTTTGCCACTTTCCCCTTTTAACTCCAGATTCGCTGGGGAGAAAGTTGACGTTTTCTTTTGGATCAGATATATTCTCAGAATACTCTTGAAGAAACAGCTGTCAGCATTGTTCTGTTCTTGTTTAGGCTGAACCCTTAGTCAAAAAGGCATTTTTTTAACCATAAAAATCCAATACAATATTAGAAATCTGCAGTCCAAGTATTGACTTAATAACTATATTCTCCTGTGCTTTCTTCTTTGGATTTTCCTTGAAGTTGGATGGGGTGGTGGGGGAGACAAATTAGGCCGTGTATGTTAGTTTTTAAAGTCTAATGTCTGATTATAGTCTCTAAACAGAATGTAAATGCTGGAAAATAATTTTATCTGGAATGCTTGGAAACATGTCCTCCAGGATTGCACCATGCTGTCATCCAGTCTGACATCTCCCATGGTAGATTTGAAGACAGTTTCAGGAAAATTTAAGATGGGTATAAGTAGCATTTAAGAGTGTTACCTCTTCATGGACTTTTCTGAAGTGTGGCAATTGGATGGAGGAGCATTAAAATGCAATTACAATCACAACCCTCTGAAGGATGAGGATCTATAACTCAGTGCTAGAGGCTCCAACCAGTTGCCTGACCAAATCTGCCTGGCCAGTCAAGCCATACCCTACCCTTGAGTCTGCTCCGGCTCACGGAAAGCTTGGCTAACCCAACAGGAAGAGGATAGGGCAGAGCAGAGGACAGGGAATGCCATAGTAGACTAAGGGAACTGTACAGGACTGGATCTTGTGAAGATAAAACATAGATTTATAGGAACTGAGCTGTTTTTTATAAGATATTCTCTGAAGGGCACTTTTATGCCCTACATTTGGATAAAACCACTTTAGGACATAACTGAAACTTCAGCTGCAACCTCAGATTTCACCTTCTTCTCTCCCTGTTACACTTACTATTTATTCAGCTAGGCATTTATGACACTTTCCTTATGCCTTTACTCCAACAAATACTCTGACAATTGCACTTCCCCAACATGAAAAGAGATACACACCGCCATAAAAGAGATGGCAAGCCAAGAAAGGGTCAAAGTATTCTCAAGGCCATGCAAAATGCTCATTGCAGAGATTAAAAGGGCTGGCCTGAATGCAAGGCCATGGCTTGACTCCAGGTGCCAGTCTCGCTCTCCCCTACAGGACACTCCTGCCCCCAGGAGCCTGAGAGCTTGGTAGGGAGCAAAGAGCTCCCACAGGAATGCAGAGCACATCAGCTCCCGGCAGAGTCGTTGTGTGTAGGCCATATTTCCTTCCCATTTCAATTAAGAGCATGGTACAGCATTTGAAAAACCACACGGTCATTTTTCATCTTTTCTGATGCTTGAGTGGTGTTTTTCAGATAAATCCCGTGTTGATTTCTTTGCTAGTTTGGGTAAGAAAGTAGCAAGTTTTCAATATTATGCCCTGACATGTTTTACCTAGTAAAAGTAATCAGAGTACACAAGTAATCAGAGTACAGGCTGCTTTTGCTCATCTGGTTTTTAACCTAATGTCATTCCTGTTTTTTTCTGACACACAGAATAGCTGATACTGTACATACTCTCAAGGACATACACTAGTGCAGTTGTTGCTCGAACTCTCACACCTAGTCGTAATGTTGTTTTCACAAGGGTGATTTGCATTCAATCTAGAGTGACATCCTGTACGTGCCCACAGCTCAAAATGTGCTTGTTATGGGTAAAGTACATACAGATCCTCTTAAGAATTCACCTAGTACGGTTAGATACACCCTGGTTCATCTAAATGTTATCCAAAGGCTAAATATCCAAAGCTTTAATTGAAAAAGCTCATTAACTTTAAATACAACTAAAATTGTTAAAAAAAAACACTCAGTGGAAATCGTACATTCTTCACAAAGAGCAACAATAAAAGCATGTGAGTCTGAAGTTATTAATCACAAAGTTGACTAGCATATTTGTGCTACTTTTGAAGTAAGTCTGAATGCTTAATTAAAAAAAAAGGAAACTTGTGCACACATGCTAACTAAATTCAGCAATTTTATTATATGTGCAGTAGATCTCAGACACTTAAAGGAACCCAAAATAAAAACAACTGCTTGATGCAGAAGAACAGATCTACAGTCAACTTGAAACAAACTGTGCATTACATGACATACTTGTCCATAATACAGTAAAGCAACAACCCTTATTATTACAGGTCATACTGGTAAATAAAATGCCATCACAAGAAAGTTCAAAATACATATATATGAAATTTATTGCCACCGGTAGAATTTAGTTTTCAGAGATAAGTTATGCTTAATAAGTTTTGGGCAAGGAAGCAAGTAAATGAAGTTTGTGTAGCTTCATCCTACATAGATTGTACTGACTTTGTTTCTGCACAGTAAGGAAATGAGAGAATAGCAAAGCTGGTAAACTTGCATAATATTTGCATGTGACAAAAAATGACCATAATTAGCCAACACCGTTACTGTACTTTCAGAAATAGGACTGTGAAAAATCATCCTGGCTACTGTGCATGTTGATTGCTGTGGTGTTCATGTTACAAATACATTGAAATGGAGGTGGGCACTATATTCCCTGTAACTGGAAACAGAGGTTGATACTCTTTTTATCCTTCTATTATGAATGTAAGCAGAAATTGGAATGATTTAGTGATGTTAGAGAAGTGATTGTGTCATGGGAGTGGCACTGAGGCAGAATTTAGACTCAAGCTCTTTTTTTTTTTTTGTTTTTCAGATGCACATGAATCAGCCTGGAAGCGTACATCCAAAAAAATAAGGAAATAATATTGGGTAATACATGGAATGTGAGAATGTTCTCCACAGTTTGCCAAATGTGAATAGGAATTTTACAATCACAACAACGGACATCTTCAAAATCTGAGGAGTATTTTCCTATAAGTTTTTATACCCCAAGCCCCTGAATTGTGACAGCTGCTCAGAATTAGTATAACAATTTCTCTAGCTCTACCTAAATTGTCAATTTTTCATAAGTTTCAGATTATTTCTGTGGGAAAACTGGTAATGCAATATCCAACTTCAAACTATAATTGTCTTTCATAAAAGGAACAACCTTTTCCAATAAAAAAAAAAAAAATAATCGCAGCCCTGCTTTACCTCTCCCTTCCTCCCCCCAAAAATATCTATCAGAAACACATTTCTATATATGCATAGATACAGAATGTCACAATAATATAGTGTACATATATATATATACACACTTATAAAAATATAAACTTGTGCAAAATGTAAAGAAAGTATTGTAAAATATGCTTTTTTCTTCAGATAATTATATTAGTCTCATAATTCTAAGTGAAAAGCCTGTTTGTGCTGAAGTATGCATGCTATTGCTGTCCTTCACACCACTGTTCTTCACACATTCAAATCCCCAAGTAGATACGGTCCCAGTTTAAAGACAACCATACATGGCTCATAGCTTCTCCGTATTTTCTGATGATCACATGTTGAGAAACTAAACAAGTTTTGAGATTTGAGAGAATTTAGTTGGTGTTTTAAGAGCTTGTGATTGGTCCTGTTATTGCACCTGCCTCATAAAAGCTGACATAAACATCTGCAATAGCAGTTGTGTCACTAAGCTGACCACTAAGTTAGCCACCGTCGTTAGCTATACATATATCTATATATGTGACTACTGCCAGCTACTAAGAATCATTCTGAGTACTTAGAAGATTTATGTATCTCAACATAGTTTTTAGATCTTTATAATTTCTTAAACCTGTCTTCTTCATATGTATCAGAACAACTAAATGAATTTCGTAATTACAAGATTCCAGCTAATAAATAAATAAGTACATACATACATAGATTCATACATACATCTACATCTACATACATACATATAAAAGCGAACTTTTATTTTCAGTAGTGAGGATAAAATAAATAATGAATACATTTCTTATTGGGATTGCTAAACCTAACCTTTGCTCAGAGAGATCATAGTACCTTTCTTCTCAGATGTTTTTTGAAGCTAGTACTTATGAAAACAGTCTTGTTCACAACCATATCTGAAGAAAGGGCAAATTCAGGTATTCTCTGTTGTTTTTGATGAAGTCACTGGTTATATCTAATCTTTATACACCCAATTACTTGAGTGGAATGTGTCAAAGAAAGTGAGCATAAGGTCTATTAGACAGCTAATAAATCTGGCATATCTTTCTCTTGTTGGGAAGGAAATCAAGTATTTTTAAATCTAGCATTCTTGAATGTAGACAAATAGGAGAGCCTTTCCTGTTTAAGAATGTACAGGAAAAAGATGTCAAATATCAAAAATTTCCCGGGCTGCTCTTTTCCTTGGTTCCTTTAAACTGGGTCTTCCCATTTCATCTTTTTTGCCACTGAACACTGGACTCAAGACCAAGTGTGTGCAGAAATACTGGCCTTAGGCATATTGGAAGAGCTGTAGATCAAAACACTTCAAGTGAGTACATTTGTAAAAGTTCATAAAAGTTATTAAGGAATTCACTCCTACAATCATGCTCAATTTGCAATCAGTCTGAAGTGAAAAAAAATCCGAATATAATGAAGACATTGATTCGAGAGTATTTAGAGTATTTTTTTCCAGGTGTAGTTAAAGTTATTCAGTACCTGCCTTAAGAACAGAAAATTACTTATATAAAGAGTTCTCTGAAGATATTACTTTCAGGTAAACATTCAGCCCTCTTCGCCCTTGCACGATGGTTTATTTCTCTTTCAGCTAAGGTTTGGGTTGCAAAGGAACGGGGTGTGATGTTTACATGCCTGAAGGCAAATACAATATTACACACCTAAACAGTTTTGCTGAAATAAAAACCTTAAAAAATCAAGACAGAAATCATGCCCCCTGCAGTAACTGCTAGAGGCTTTTAAGACCAAGAGAATACCCAGAAAATAAAAATGCACCAAAGAAAGACGGATGATATAAAGCCAAAAGGAGTACTTTTTGTCCTAATTTTAAAGTGAGCTCTGGGAAAATACAAACAAACAAACAACATAGTTGGGGTTGATTATCTAAAATATGGATAATACTCAGAAATATGTGTAAGCTGAAGCTCAAAGAGATTGACATGTACTACAGCAGATCTTTGATGGTAGATTTAAGTTAGACTTTGGTTGATCTGGTATGTTGTACAGGTAGAGACTAAATTTTGTACTGTGTTCTAACCAGCATAGCTATGACGGGAAAGAAAGGACAGAAATAAATATGAAAGCAGGTTGCTGGAACTAATGAGCAATCATGCAGTATTAGATTTTTCTTGTGAGCTCATTCTACAATGAACAGCAAGGAAATCTGTTTCGGATTAGATGTCCTTGCCTGGCCAGTCTGAATTCCCTGCCTTGTCAAAGAACTGGGATACGAATTGCACAGTCTCTCATGCAATATTACTATTGCAAGGACATTAGCTTTTCATATGAACTCTTTATTGTAAGTATTGCTATCTGAAAGTCCAGGTGAGTAACAAGGGAAAACAAGTCAGCTCTCTGGAAGTGGATTAAGCCAACACAGGTATTTGAAGCTCTCTTTGTTTAGCACAAGCACAGATGTTTGTCAAAGAGATTTAAAAAGGCTGATAGGAGCATCCTAAACAGTTCTCACCAGATCCTCCTGAAAACAGAGTTGCTCTAAAAAGCAACATGGTGAAAACATTGCCTCATGCCTTTTTAAAATAAGTTCCATCCCCTGTTCGAAATCAGACACATGTTCCCATTTTTCACTGGCCAAAAAGTGAGATTATATTATTTAAGTTGCATACAGTTTCTTGTCAATGATAAATAACAATGTTAAAATAGGTATTTTCCAGTACTACCATCTCTGTATATAAAAGAGAAACCAATATGAGCTGAAGGATTTTTTTCTGAATAATTTTGTTCATTATTTGTTTTAAAGAAAGAACTCCAGGTGTTAACATTTAATTAATAATTATGTTGATAATGTATGAATCATTAAAGAAACTAGCTCATTTTCCCCTTGCTGAATTGACTCTTGTGAAATAAAGAGGAATAAAAGTCTATTTATGTGTATATATATATTATATATATGTATAAAACGTAACTCAGTGCAAACATGATTTTACAGTCATTCTTTCGATCATAAACGCAGTTTAAGATGTAATTTAGGGGGTAAGGTGGTAAGATGGACCATGCAATAAATGAAACAAAACAAGGATGAATAACATGCTGCTTCTTGTAAAAGTCATTTAGAGTTGTGTCACTGAGACAAACTCGGTTCTGAGACAACATGTGAAATGGAGCTGCTGATGTGTCCATGAGGCTGGAACTTCATACTGCAGCAGATGGCAACCAAAGCCAGGTCATGATGAAACGACCAAGTGCATTTATAACTTTCTTATTCAATAAGCAGTTGTTAATATATGAGAAAAATGACTAATATCAGAAGAATAAAGCAGAAAGAAAGTATGTAACATCGATATGTGAGGTAAGTGGCTGTTACTGGATAGCTCAAACAGATGGTCTTTGAAGAAGACAGGAAATCATTGCAGCTCTTTAGATACATTTTCCTTCCTGTTGTACTGTGGAAAAAGTGTATTTGGTAATCCAGAATATTTTTACTGCTTTTTTTTGCTATTGTGATCAAAACTGGCCATCTCCTCCATACATTTCAATGGGTCTAGACTGGTTTGGGATAATCTCTAGCAGAGTTATTTCCTCTACCTTTCTCTGCAGCAGCAGAAATAACAAAATGCTGTTCCTGGTCCCCTGGAGGGTGCCTCCATTATTATTTTTGACCAAATAGGAACAAGTGTGGGAGATGCTAAATATTTGACTTCCTCAGGTTCTTTAACTTTTGATAGGATCATATCTTAAATGTAGGAAAAATAAATGTCTGCTTGGAGATAAAGAAGGCAAATAGGCTTGACGCAAGTGGTAGCTCTGACGTGCAATGTGAACACAGCGAAATAGAAGCAATATCCCTGGCAGCAACTCTGCCTTGCTCTCAGGGTTCATGACCCTGAATCAAGGATGTCTTTTATACATATTCAAGTTTTAGACCTGAGCAAGGCTCCTTAAACATGGATTTCATGGGCCTGATTTTACTTAGGCGCTGATATCAGTATAAATCTCACCAGGAGTTCCTGTATTCCTGAGAGGACAGTATCCCAAACACTCTCCCATGTTACTTCCACCAGATGCCTGGAAAAGGCATCCCAGCCATGGCATCTAATATCTAATGGAGCTTGAATACCTTGTTCCTACTTCCCTTCCACTGCTGGAATCCCAACTTCTGTGCAGGCTCCTCTTTCCAAATCACAAGTAGTTAAGTAAATCACTGTGCTTTCTCTCAGGAGTTCCTTGAATTCCTACTAGTTCAATTAAATGATTTTTGAGAGTCTTCCCACTAGCTTTTCCTAGGTAAAATAAAATAAAAGTAAGTATTCTCCTTTTCAGGCTTTACATGGAATTTCTGTTCATAAGTATCATATTCCCTTGCACAAACAATACAGAAGCTTTGAATCCACCAACAACTCATAATAGGATTGCAAAACAACAATCTGATCATGTCTAAATTAAAAGAAAAAAAAGTTTTAGCTCTTCTAACTGTATTGTTAATATTGTTGAACTGCAACTTTGAGGACATGAAGTAAAATCACCATTTTGTGCCGTGCAGTTCGGCTCAACTCAGATGTGCCACTTAATCTACTCATCTTCATTTGAAAGCAGGATAACATTTTTCTACCTCAAAGCCTGTGGTGAGGATAAAACTCATTAATAATTTTACTACCCTCTTGAATTTTGGGAATCAGGCAGTCCAGTGAAATGAAATTAACTGAAATAAAACACAAACTGCATAAATACATGTGTACATAAAACAGCATGAAATTATTTCTAAATTTTTTAGTTCCATAAAATGTTAACCTGCTGAATTACCTTGTCTGTACCCAGTACACTTTTCACAGCTCTGCTAACAATTCAGCACGGGTCGCAGTTAAGTCACAACAGGACTCTGTGCTGCTTCCTAGTTATCATTATCCTCATTTCATACACTTGCTTCTCAGGGACATTGTGAAGATTAGTTAATCTCTGTAAAGAAGTATGCTGAACATGTTAAGTATTATTCAGTGTATATGTAACAGCATGGTAGATGCAATAGTACAAACTAGGAAAATTACAAATACCACAAAAACATTAAGATCCATCAAATGCAGTACTTAGTACTACAATTGCTATTTCAATGGGAGAAAGATCAAGCTATTTTAATGAAGCCTGGGAATTAATAACAGTTAGATATGGTCAGAGAAATCTTTCACAATTATCTTAATTCAGAACATAATATGAAAGCATTTTCTACTGATTCCTAGATGAAACCTCTGATCATGGAGCTCTGTAATGCCAACTATGACATTGCATAGTGTGATTAAAAAAAAAAAGAGTGATAAAAAAAAAAAAAAAGCCTAGATACATTTCCTGTGGTAGCCAGACCTTTACCTTTAGTGTCATCTGTTTGACTTTGACCACAATGTATAAATCAGCAGCTGTAACTTAAATGATATAACTGTGGGTACTAGCTGTCCCTTCACAATGTTGGTGAAAGTTTTATTCTCAGTTCAAAACATTCATATAACTTTCAGACTTGGACTATGCCCTGAAATGAGTATTTCAGGTGCATTGAGAACACTTAACAGTTTTCAAGTATTATCCATTTGGGGATACAAAAGCTTTGAATATTTGACAGTGTGTATTTATTTTGCAGAAGTACCTGTCCTTTAATCAAAATATGATTATGTCTATCTGATGTAGTATATGTACGTATACTTGTAAGTTACTCTTTTGGTTTAGAAAATACAGAAAAATCTCACTGATCTCACACAGTGTCTCTTTAATTCCTCTAAAGCAGCACTGTGTTTACTGAAAATAGCTTCAAGATCATTCTGATGGCCTGATTCAGATTTCCTAACAGCATGTAATCAAATGTAACTCTAAGGACACTAACAGCTGAATAGTTTTCACTGAAACTTGTTCTGCTTCTTTTGATCTTTGTCTTTATTGCTTTTATCCAATGGGATTTTTGAGAAAAAAAAAATCCACTCATTTTTATTTTTACTGAAAACTAATCCTGTATCGAAAAATGCTGATCCTAGTTGGAAAAGTGTGGGAGTTTATTAGTGTTCCGAAGGGCATAATAAAAAATGATCAGAAGAGGAAGGAAAGAGAGGAATAACATGTTCATAGCAGGTTTAGCAGTGGAGTTAGGTGAGGAAAACAGAGAGTAAGAATTAATGTATATGTGGAAAGTGGAAAGCGTCTTTGTACATATGTCACTAAGTTAATGGCAGGTATGTCACCATAGAAAATGGCTTCTGAAAAAAACATTCTTCATCACCCAGGTATTATGTTCCCAGGTATTTTGATATTGGTGTTAGCAAATATATTAAAATCTTCTTACAAATGGGGAGGAGACATATAGAATAGCACCATGATAAACATTAATAACTGTATTTTTTCATCGTACTGGGATTGTGTTGCTTCTATTACTTCAACTCTGAATACTCTAGGACTGGGAAGAGTCAGACACCACAAGACTGGCATCTGCAGGCTCCAGATGTAGCCTCTGGAATGAATCTCCCTGGCAATTGCAGCTGGCTATCGCTTTCCGTTTTCTGGTGCTCTCGGCAGATTTGATGTGATAGTGCTGTGCATCACACCAACACCGTCCTTTTTCATGTGATTTTCCTGTGATGGTGGGGAACGGACTCACTGTGGCATGTTTCACAGGGAAGGGAGGACCAAATTACACGCAGAACCCCCGTTTCTCTTGCTTGTTCAGGGACCTGAATAGATTTAGCTTTGATTTACACTGACTGAGCAAAATAAGGTAAAAATGCATGGTAGTTTTTTTAAATTGGCAGTAAAGCAAATACACCCCTTTCATCTTTTTTTTTTCCTTTTTTGTTTTATTTTTTTTAATAGTGTAGAATAACCCAGTTGAAGTTCAGAAAAACAAACAAAAGAAGCTTGGAGAATAACTAGAACTGTAAGAGGGACTCCTTTATATTCAGCTGAGTCCAAATCAGTCTGGATAATGTGCATGGGGATGAGACTGAGCCATCCGGACAAAACCTAAGTATAGATAACATAAAGTGTAGGTAAAATACACCTGCAAATATATATTTGGTATATTAATTTTATGGAAATTAAATAAACAAAGAATGTTTTGTACTGATTTCTGTCGAGAGCAGTCACTAGGTAAGAAGTGACAGGCAGAACAGGCCTGTGGCGGGTGGCACACCAAGCCTTTTACACTGTGTCACTGGGCACTGACTACTTCAGATAGATAATCTAATCTGAGTTGACTGCATCTGTATTGATTGTTACTCGGTTTAAACTTATTCCAATTCTTGGATTGCGATTAAGTAAACTACATGCATGGCAGAATTGAATTGGACGCAATTCTTCTGAGTTTTGTAATTTAAATCAAGCTTTAACTGAATCTCATAGGCGAACATAAATTCTCATGAGCCATTTTCTCTTAATGGCAGGTTATACTGTGGTCTTCTGGTCTCTTCAGATATTGTTCTTACAACACATTCAACTGAATTAGTAGGCCGGCTTTCTGCTGTTGAAGTTGAATTATGTAATTACATCCCAACTCTATCAACCGAAAACCCAACTACATCATCTAAAAAAGGGAACTGAGAGGAAAAAGAAAAGGCATGAGGATTGTTTGTAAATACGTGCTCATAGACATAATTGGAATATTTGTCATCCATTATCGTACTGCCCAGTTTTGATGCTGAGGGGAGTCATCTCCCTAGGTATGTTTATGGTTAATCTAGAAGATGACTGCTTTCTTTTCCTCTATGGATATGGCAAGAGCGAGTCACACTGATGGCTGATGATGGTTCAGTTCTGTACTTCCAATTGCATGGGCAAAAAGGCTGCCTATATGTAATCAACCCAAAATCATTCTCCGCTTTTCGCTCATGTAAATAACGGGACAACACTGTCAGTCCTGAAGTGGTTTTCTTCACATCCTGTAACACAACTAATGAGCAAAAGGAGAGGCAGACATTGCTGTGGGTGTGGG
This sequence comes from Crypturellus tataupa, assembly GCA_034781795.1. Lineage (NCBI taxonomy): Eukaryota > Metazoa > Chordata > Aves > Tinamiformes > Tinamidae > Crypturellus > Crypturellus tataupa. Next base: position 2,982,564 of record JAWLRI010000157.1, read on the forward strand.
TATCTTTGGATACCCAGGCGTAAAACATCCTCCAGTTTTTGGCAGCATCTCACTGGCTTTACCTCTTTATGATAAGATTGGCAAGTGCTCTCTCCAGTTCCTGATTTCCTTTTATCATATTTGCCCTGTGTCTTTTTTCCCTAGGGACAAGTCCAAATCCCCAGATCCAACTTTAGCAAGAGTTTGAATTCAGGTTTTAATGGAGACTCTAGTGGCATGCAGCCACTATTGCATTCTGCAGAATCATCCATTTGCAGCTGGTGAATAGTAATTACTTGAGCAAAGCTAGTAGTAGAATTTTTAGCACACAGCTTTCTTTAGCTCTCCTATTATCACTTGAGATGTAGCACAACACAAAGATCTGAGCAGTGAAGTCAAGTGGACTATCTTTTTTTTTTTCCTTTTTCTCCTGAAGTTGTAGATTTAATCTCTGTGTTTCCATCGCTGTTCTGGATTACTGGATAAAAGGGTAATCTTTTTTTTTTAAAGAAAACACATTCAGGACTTAACGTGGTAGGGATTTTCTTTTCACTTGTTATGTAAATGAGGTATATGGAAGACTCTAACCAGGCTTTTCCATGTGCATTGCTTCCAAGTTGGCAATGTTGTGTATTTGTTGTATATTGTGATTCTGACAACACTGTATATTTCAAAAATAGGGGATGCCTAATGCAAAAAAAAGTGGGGGGGAGGGATGAATTTGTTTCATTTTTCCCCAATATTTTTTTTCTTTTTTTTTAATCTTTAATCTTCCTAAAAGAGTGGAGGAGGAAGGGGTAGAAAGCTCATTTAATTTGTTTTAGATTAACCTTCAGCTGACACGAGCAGCCAATGATCTTTATTTTGTTTTGTCAGCCATTTAGTTTTGTATCTCTTATTATAAGCATCACTGGACCTTTTATCACTCTTTGGACAGGCTTAAAAGGCAGAACATACAAAGATCTTAGGAACTTCAAGAAGTCTAAATATCTCAAATGAGTACAGGATGAGTACAGGACCCTATGCAAATCAGCCTAATTCTATGAACTCTGCTTTGTATCATTAATAATTCTGACACTTCTGATATGACTGAATCAATACTCATGACATCTCATGGTACCACACTTTCACACTCTTCTTTTAGCACCATTTCTTTCGAGGTTATTTTCTTATCCAAACTAAAGTTGCAGGCATCCATTACTGAGCACAACAGGATGACTTTGCCAAGGAGATGCAATTGTGTCTGCTCTTCCATTAATATCTGATGAAGACTTACTTTGTTACTACTTCTTTAATTACTTCCTCATGCCTAAAGTCACTGCGATTTTTCCCAGCAGTAGGATCATTCTTTTCTCTCATAATTTAACTGAAGGGGCCATACTCCCTGACCTCAAAAGTGGGTCTTTGCTAGAGATACCAATCACAGTGATGTTTTTAATCTGCCTATCTTATAAGGACAACATATCTATTCAGTTGTAGTGAAAAGGTAGTCATTCACCTTAATTAGTGTTTTCAGTCCTGTGCAAGAATACCTCATTGGAAAGGCCATTTTTATATACAAAATCACTTTCCCACTCAGCTCATCAGCCCCAATTCAGCTCTCATGTCCTGGTAGACTTGGAGATCATTAGGGTAAGAGAGGGCAAAACTACAATTCAATGCCTTCAATAGCTTTTGCTTAGAGGCCCAAATAGCATTATGCCTTTTTTTTTTTTTTTTTCCCTCCATGCACAGTTCTATCATCTCATTAATTTTCTGAGTCTTTTTATTACCTTTTTTTTTCCAAGAGAACTTTTATATCTGGAACAAAAGGGAGGCTCCTAATTTTGTTCTTTCCCCTTGAAGAGGATCATAATCTAAGTGTGTGCAGGGAGAGGCGCATTAGTAATAACAGCAGGAAATAGCTGGGTTCACCTGGGGCTGTGAGGGACACTGTATATGAGATTCAAACAGCAATTGCAGTGATGATTTTAGAGAAAACTGGGTGACGAGACTTCTGAAAAACACAGTCTGATCTGGGCTTGCCTGAAACATACCAAAAAGCTTAGGTCAGCGCTGCAAGGTTCGGTGCTTCTAAACATATATAATAAAGGACTTCTGCTGTGCTGCTGCTCCTTCCTGCTGAATAAAGTTTTTGAAGCATGTGTTGTGAGGACACAAACACCTTTCAAAAGCAGTACTAGCAAAACTGGTATCTTCTGTATTTAAGGAAATGTATATTTTTAAATGCATGTGGTTGTAATTGCCTAGCAAAATGGTTTTGTTCTAGAAACAACTGGCAGAGAAAAAAGGAAAAACTGAAAGCAGCGCAGCCTCCGAGTACATTCTCAAATGACAATATTTTCAACAATAGGAAGATTAACATGGGAGAATGAAAGGCTCTCACTGGAGTCACAGCCTTTTTAAGCTCTGTTATCAGTTGTTCTAGGATACAAATTCTTTTCGAGCCTCATTTTATTTATAAGCATGAAAACGATTGACAGCTTTAAATGAAGGGTAGGTGCATGTCAGATTCTTGGCAAGCGGTCGGCACTGCAGCTCTTGGGTGGTGTCGGGGAGGGAGAAGTACAGTCCTGAAAAGACCTCAGTACTGCAGAAATTCCGATCACAGCCCATTATCCTAAGCACATTTTTAATGTCTCTATAGGGCTTTTTGGAATATGTAGTTTCTAAAAGCTACACACGTACCACTCTTATACAGACCAGCTAGATCAACGTGTTTTGCTCAGAAGAGTTTGTGTGTTCTATTGTCTCTGTTGCATATTGTGGTAATTATCTGCCTCAAGAATTTTTTATTTTTTTTAATAGGAGAATAGCTTTTCTCCGTCTTTTTTTTTGTGATCATGTTTCAGTTTACCCACTTCCACAAATAAGAGTAGTCAAGCAAAAATGACACAGTGTCCTTACCCAAATATTTAGGGACTGCACTGTCTCTCAGCAGTGATGAAACTTTCATTATAAAAGGATTCCAGTAAAATTTTACTGGGGGAGAGAAGTAAGTGTTGACTTGTCTCTCCGCTGGTTTCCCAAATAGAGTTTGGCCTAGGACATATAATGCATGCAGACAGCAAGCACCAAAAACAAACACACAGAGAGAACCCAATCTCAGCATAGATAAGTTTAAAATAATAACATAATAAAAAGAGCAAATAATATTTTGTAGACATCTAACACAGAGTAGTTTACCCTGGCATGAACTATGGTCTAATGATGAAATGATATTTGGCTCTGCACAGCAGATAAAACTCAGTAACAATGGCTTCACTGTAGCCTGTGCGGTTTATACATTTGCCTAGTGCTTTACTTGGGACAAAGAATTTAAAGCAGAGGCAATGAAGAAAAAATAAATGAGTGGGTTTAAGTTTACTGTAATATAAATACACATACACATTGCTGCAGATGTTATTCATTGGCAAATGTTACCACACAATTATGCTGTGTGCTTCATAATATTTTAATGAGCTTTTACCCTAAATAGCAATGAAAATTGAATTGTAAGAAGCTCTTAGGGAGTAAAAAATTTGGGAAGAGGAGGGTTGTTAGGTTTTTTAGGGAGGATTTCTTTGGGAAATGCACATAACAAATACTGAGAAGGTATCTGAGAATGTCTAAGAAAATAAAATCAACTCTAATATGAAAAGTATGCCAAACACAAGTGGTTGGTTTTATTTACTTATTTTTTTATTCATTCAGATTTGCGTAATTCATTTGTGCTACAGGAAAATAAGAAAAGGTTGTAGTGTAATTCAGATTGGTTTTATTTTTTAATTGTAGGAGGGGTAGGGAACTCTTAAGTGGAACTGCTATAATGGTGCTGTTAATATATTGTGCCAATTAAAGTCTTGAAATAAATAACAAACCACTTAATATGTGTTGTAAATGTCATGCTGATTTAAGCATTGTTATGCATAGATTAAATCTTTTTAGGCAGTCAGTGAAGGGTTTCATTTTTTTGCTCCTTTAAAAAAAAAAAAAAAAAAAAACTTTGCCAGGGAGAACTACAGTGAAAGCTGAGACGGCTGATAACCATATTAATGCTTAGCATTTTCATTCTATTGGTCTGTAAGAAAGATCTCTTTTCTTCTCTGGATTTGGCATGCCACCAGCTACCTGCAGTCCTCCCTGGAGCAGCATAATCCACTTGGACTTCATCTCGGCATGCCCCCATTACCGAGGCTGCCTCCTGCTCCGGCAGCGTCGAGCAGGGGAAATGTGGGCTCTGCTGGTCCTCCTCCCTGCAGGGCCTCCTGCCGCCCCCTCCTTCAGAACAGAGCTGGCCCCTCTCCTGGGGGCAGCGGTGATGGTGTCCAGCAGGGACGCTGGGCAGCTCGGCACGCTCCCTTCGATTTGAGGGAATCCTTGGTTTTCCTTGGATAACCTGCATCCCTCCACGCAGGGCTACAGCAGCCCTGACCGTGGAGGGGAGGTCAAGCACAAGTTTGCTGGTCCTCATTTCCTGAAATGAGGGCTCAGCTGACGGGAGGCCCCAGAATGGCTTTTGTGGGCTTCCTAACCTCACACGGGGACACTTGAAACACAGGACATGACTCTTCATGTCTATGTTATTACAGTAAGCAAGAGTAATATCTGGAGTTTCTATACTTCCATAGGGGATTTGCAAATACAGGGTAGGGATGCACAGGAGGAGAGCAAGAGGCTTCCTAGGCTGGAAGCTGTCTGGTACTGTTCGTATGCCATCAGGGGATCCAAACGTACCTACACCTGCAGGTGCTACTCATCTCAAAACTGAGGCAGGATATACTTACTAGTCCTCCACACAGATAGGGAAGCACGTGAAAGGAGAGAACGGCTGGTCTACCATCTGGGAGAGCACCAGATGAGAAACCGCCTCAGGGCTTCTGCTCTTTCCACACTTTTGTACGTAGGATCCTCCAAACTGTTTTCATTTGTCCACAAAACCTAGATTAAATGTCCCGGAGGATATTCTGAACAACAAAGTCAGAGTTTGATTAATGTGAAAGCCAAGGTAGTACTGTACCTTTCATCCAACTAATTAATGGAGAAGGCACAGATGGGTAAGTAGACTTGTAAAAGGGGGTGGCAGAAAATAAGGAACTGCTATGAGGAAAAGAATGAAGATGGTTAGATGAAGATTATTTTCATGTTCTGTTTTCTCTCATGCTTGTTTTCTTTGCTGACTCGTCTTGGACACAGGGTGATTTGTTTCTGCTTGTTTTGAAGTGCTGGAGTGCAATCTGAAGAACATACTGACATCAAATTCATCCAACATAAATTGATAAAAATCAGTAGACGGACACATGATTTCTACAACTGCAAAGTCAATCTTCAGATCTGACATCTCTTCTTTAGAGCAAGTTAATGTTGCCTGTTAAACTGTTAGTTAATTAAAAAGCATATATTCATCAAATACTTTGGCAAGGGTCTGAGTTGAACTTGCAGTTCCTTTTACAAGTGTTCTTTCCTTTTGCTGTTATCTTGACATGAAACACAGAGAGGCAAGCTGTGTTTAAAGAACAGTTTGGGAGATACAGATATCCCTTCTTTATTGGGCCAAATATTTTTTGTCTTAAGTTTGAAGGAGGTTGATTCTTGTTGTGCAGGACTTCTGCACTGAAGACTCTTAGCACATGTGCTCTTTGGACAGACATGTGATAGAGATGTCGTGGCAGTAGAGGAATGTGTAAAAGTTGCAGATGGACTGGAGGTGGGCGAAAAGTCTCATAAAGATCATATCTTTGCTAATTCTTCATAGATTAGCTCTGTGAGAGCAGTGTCAGGGCTCTGGATGCAGCCACGGACTAAGCAAAGGAAATAATGGAAAGTGTTCTTCCACGTTCTCTGTCACTTTCTTCCATTTCTAGTACCACTCCTAACTCCTGATTAGGGTAAGGTATTTTTTAAGGATAAGCAGTAGTCTTAATCGCATGATGTTTTCACACTGAACAAAGCATTCTTCACTCTCATTGTCCCACAAATGAGGAGAAATTATGATAAAGGCTATGAGGTGTTTCAAGAAAGATGACCATACATGGATGTGTGCATATTGTCCTGTAGAGTAATAAATCAAAAGCCTTTAATGTTATTGGTTTGAAAGCAATATTTATTCTTTTTTTCCCCTTAGTATTTTTTTCCTGCTTGAAATGTTCAGAACACAGATCATATATTTATTATAGTTATTTTTTCAGTAATAGCTAGTCTGTTTCAAAACTACATATATAAATTACATTGTTTCAAATTTTTGCTTAGCAAATCTGAAATTCTTAGACACTACTTTTTCTTTTTATCATTATTTGTTTTCTCTGAATGCAATACATTGAGTACTATGCAGGACTTTTGGAGAAAAAAGCTAAGGTAATGGAAACTAATCTTTGCAAAAATAAATTTCAGATATTTCCAGTCTACCTCTAATAAAGTGGCTTTGGAGCTGTTTATTTATTGAATGTTACAGCCTGAAGACTTATATTTATCTTCATATTTTAGTCACTTTTAAGAATTATGCAAGTTTTAAAACATTTAGTAAATTCTGTTTTCTTTCTCTCTATCTTATAAATGATGTGTGCAGGATGATTGACAGAAGCACAAATTTGAGGAAGCTTCATTTCTTGATGGAATGAATTACCACCAGCAGTATGTACTTACTGAACTCCTTCTCTACCTTCCCCTGGTGTCATAACTAATGCTTAAATCTGTGAACAGAAAAAAAAAATATATATATAGGTCTTGTTTACAAGAGACAGGAGAGCAATTGGACTATAAATCAGACTGTGATTTATCAGTAGATCTATTGCTATAAATATTAGTATGTTTCTCAGGCAGGCCAGATTCAAAGGATAAAGGACTGTGCTGAAGAACCAAGAAGTCTGCCTTCTTTTGTATTTAAATGTTCCGTTGGAACGTTAGCCTTGTCAGCATGTGGGTGACCAAATAATACAAATTTATAGCACATAAAAGATACACTATAAATGGCAGCCGTGGCTGTCTCTTTGCTGTTCTTTCCCTTACTGATGAAAACTTTCCAGCCTGTCATTATTATTTTGCAGAAATAATCAAATTTTAAGAGATACACTTAGATTAATAGCGTAAGCAGTAGATCTTCCCCTGAAGATCTGTGCTTGGTGATATTACATTAGCTTCTCTACAGCACATAGTGTTATGGTATTATGTTAGACATGAAGGAGCGGCTGACTTGCAAAACAAAATGTCTCGTCATAGAACTTTCCAAAACTGCCTGAATCTAGACATTATAGTCCACTGAAAGAAACACAGCGAGAAAAGCTTTTCAGTCTGTCCTTCCTAAAGGCTGCTATAATCTCTCTTACCCAGCAATCATTCCATTGCTACTCTACAGTAGGAGAAAAGCACTAACAGCAGCAAGCAGTGCTTCCCAGGGTAAGGGTCGTCCTTTTTATGTTTGCATGGTGTTCATTGCAATATCTCTTACAGCTTCTGAATAGGAGTGCAGAAAAAAGTTTAAGTGATAATTCTGGATACAAAGAAAAGAAATTATGGAAATGTGAAGTTTCAGTTGAGAGGAAAAAAAAGATTTCTTCCTCATGCCCTGCTTTCTTTCCTCTCTGATCAATAATTCTCACCAGTATTTTAGATAAGGGTGGATTTCTTATAGCCTCATTTCTTTACATTTCCTTTTGGGTGACCAAGAATTTACATTGGCCTTTCCAAAAATACAGCTCTGTGTAACAGCTTCCTGAAAGTAATAAAGACAAAGGCAGGCATTCTTTTTCCATCCTCTCAACAGTTCTTATTTTGCATAAAAGTGAGGAGCAAAATCATTCTCCCAGAGTCTTTTCACCACTCTCCATTGTTCAGCATTTGTTGACCCGGTGTAAATTATCCTATTGAGATAGTAGAGATTAAAAAAAAAGGAACTGCCAAAAGTCAGCACCAGAAATAGATATTCCCTGATGCTGATTCCTCATGAACTGAGGAAAAAAATACCTTTTTTTTTTTTTTTCATAGATATAGCAGGATAATGCCTTTTCTTTGGTGTCTGTGCAAACAGTCCCGCTTTGCATTCAAACCTTATGAATCCTTCTAATATTTCATGGGTAGTGTAGTGTTAAACAGATTTCATGTGTTTAATCCTTAAAACTGTTTTTCTGTTTGTTTGTTTTGTTTTGTTTTCCAACTTCACTGTGTTTTATAAGGGTGTCCTTTAATACATATGTATGTATCGTAATAGATGCCTAGGTGATGAAGCCAACCTTGTATGTGCTTCCGGATCTCTGTGCTGAGGTCTTATAAAATCTCTCATTTTTTACAGCCTATCATATCCAGGAAAACTGTGGTTGTGTGGTGTCTGAATACAGGAACAGACAAAGTATTGATTTATGGGCCAAATAAATTGATTCCCCCAAATCGTGTGTAGAATTAACTGTAGGTTGTTATGGACAAGTGAGTATTTAGTTCATTGACTTTATGCATCCATCTGGAATGAAATATTTTTATATTTTTACTGTCTTGCTATACATAAAACCTATTTATATCTAAATAAAATAAAATAAAATAAAATACAGTGTAGGCAGGTAGTATAGGCAAAAAGACCAGAAGTGTAAAAAGCATCTTCATCACTTCTTTTTGTTAGGGATAGTATACCTCTAAGGAAGGAAATTGTTCAGAGAGAAGTGAGAGAAATGTATTCTCTACATTCGCCCCCGTTTGTAACTACTAAGAATGGAAATTTCTTCATTAGAAATTGAAGTTTATTAAGCGAAAGGCTTATGTTTGCTATTCTAGAAACAAATTCATTTGTTAAAAAAAAATAATTAGAAAGAGTTCCAAATAATGTAAACAACATTAAGCTCAGCAATTATAAGATAAGCACTGAAGTAGTTTTCACTTGGCTGGATGTGGGTGTGCAGAAGCAAAGCTACTGTCTAGCGGTTGAAGCAAGACTTGCCTACATACCAATTAGGGTTTATTGCTGCTAATTATTAAATGCATTTTAAAATTGCCGTTATAAAATGTGAAACACACCTGAAGAGAATAGTAAGTTTCTAGGATTTTCATTGTCAAAAAGGAAGTGGCTACATGAGAGCAAGTAGCATTAGCTTTTTTCCTTTTTTTTTCCTCTAATAAAATTCTTCAGACATGCGCCTTCCTGAAAGTGAAGTAAGCTACCGGGATACAGCAGTGTGAATTAGGAGCTACTATACAAGGGAGCTCATGAGAACTTTATCTAAAAGGGAGTATCTAAGTAAGTTCACCACTCAGTAGGGAGGATTGGGAGAGGAACCTCTACACTACACTTCTAAAGCAGTGTCAGACTGTGGCATGTGGATCCCACAGTCACATAACACACAACAGTGCAACCACATCACTTAACTGATATGCCCTGCTATGCCGAAGTGTCATGTATCTTGCCATGACAAACAATAGAGCAAAACAGTTTTGCTGATATCACTGGGGGCAAAGCCTCACAACCACATATTATTGTGGAAGAATACATTTGCACTCTTGCTGGGAATTATGTATTTCCTGTGACCTCGTACCTGCACATCAACCCGCATAATGATTTTGCTGCATAAATGCTGGAAAACGAAGCAGGAAGCTAGACTGAGCACGGCAGGTCAGGTCACCTTCATTGGCCAGGGGAGATGGAGAGCAAACATGGCTCAGCTGTGACAGTTTTGGCTGAATGTTCTCACTGCAGTTGGTATTGCAGTGGTAATGTATCATGCAGGTTGTATCAGGGAGCTCTCGGTAGTGACAGAATTGCTAAACAGGACCAATATTTGCATTCCATTAAAAAAATGTAAAGGAAGGGGAAAATCTGTAGCCAAAATTTATTCAATCCTGTCTTTTCAGAAGATATCCTTTAAAGATCATGCCTCTAGGAAATACGGTTTGAGATTCACTTCAAATACTGCTGTGCAATACTCAAAGTGCCATTTGATATACAATTAACCTAAAGGGAGGCAAAAGCAGTGGTTACGTGAAGCATCATCAGAAGTAAAATGAACTGGTGAGCATCCAAAACAAAATAACAAGAATAAGAGGCACAGTGAAACGCTGGAGAGATTTGTTTCATTTATTTTGGAAACCTGAGAGGAGACTGAGATATGATAGCAATCTTTCGGTACACAAATGGTTTTATGAAGGAAGCTATCACCAGCTGCTGCTTGGGGTTACCAGGGAATCAGATTACTTTTTCTGGGAGGAGGTATGGGGTGATTTAGATGGAAAGCCAAGAATAGCTGTCCTATTTATGAAGAACTGAAGCTCTCAGACAGGTATGAAGGAAGTTTTACAGTATATTTTGCAGACCATTTTAAAAACAGATAGATCTGTGTTGATAATGGCCTAGGTTCTGCTTCTGAAAGAAATTGGATTTACACATCTTATGGTGCTTTCAGAAGCTAGCATTTCAATAGCTACTCAGAATTCGGGTTTGTCCGCTTTGGCAACGCTTTTGGTCTCACATTGCAGAAATTGTTTAGATTAAAATGAAAACCTAGACATCTTCCCATAATTCTTTGTCTTTAGCCTTACACACAGAACTGTACATTTCATCAAATTAATTTTTAATTAGAAAAGAAGCAGTTGTCTGTATATTAACAATTGCATCTGGCTCCAGCTTGGAAAAAGGTCAAGATCTGTCCAGAGAAAATGCAAGGAAGACAGGTGTGAAGTCAGAGAGAGTGAGATTTTGAGACCGAAGAGTGAATAGAGATGGCTATTTTCTCTACTTGTTCATTTTTCTCTTCTCCTCTCTGTGCTCAAGGATTCCCGAGGCTCTGTCATTTCTCTTTTGTTCTTTCTGATTATCCAGATGTGCCTCTAAATGTTACGGTAGAGCAGGATCAGCCTTGGTCGCCAATGCCCAGAATTCATTTGTGAGTCGTCTCACACTTTGACTCCCTTCCTTCACGGGAGTCCAGGAAAAGAATGGGATTGCTGCCTCGGAGTAAGGGGACCGGTGACACAGTTTGCTCTCTGACTCCATCAGTGCCCAGGGAGAGCACCAGTCCAGGCACTGCTGTGTGTGGAATAATCAGGTTTCAACTAGAGACGCTGAAAACAGCCCTTTTATATGGTGACAGTTTTTGGCTGAAGCATCAAAATCATTTTCTGTTCATGCAAAATGCAGCAGAGGAGTCTGAATAAGCAAAAACATCAATAGTCCCTGCAATATACTGCAAAGCGTGGATTATTTCCTTTAACACTTTGTATCTTTCCCCTCAAACATTGGCAGATGCTTCAAAAGCTCAAAGCACGTTTCATCCTTAAGATTCCCAGCTGCACAACGAGCAAGACTTCAGGATCGTTTGAGGATGTGAGGTTTCAGTTCATCCTCTTTCAGTCAGACACCCCACTCTATGTGGAGTGTCCCACAATACCAGTTTCATCAGGTACGGCAGTTTGGTTCAAACTAATCTTTAAAGACCATCTTCAAAACGACCATGTACATAAGCTCTGTGATGGATAAGCATCATGGCACTTGTTTTTTAGACGGGCAAAGTAAGACATGGAAAAATAAGTGCATTTCCATTGACTGCTGCACTAGCTGCTTGCCAGGGTTAGGCAGCAGAAGGCAGGAGGTTTTGTACCTCCCCCTTGCTCTAACCCCCGAACCTCACTCCCCGTCCCAAATTACCCCAGCTTAACCTTCCAGTCAGATGTTAAGAAAGGCAGTTAGGCAGGATCCCATCCCTTCCACAAATTACAGAGGAAGGTATATAACTACAAGGCACTAAAGAGGCACCGATTAAATTTTGGCAGAGAGCAGGATGAATGGAAAGGGCTGTCCATAAAGACTTATTGCTTCAGAGCTGGTGCAGGAATTTCACTTTCCCCTCCAGTGCTTGCTTTAGGGAATAACTGTGTGAAGTTAAAGTAGTAATAGCAATTAAAAAAAAAAAAACTTGGCTAGATTGCCTCATAGTATATTCAAAAAACAAGCTATGCACATGCACCATCAATTTCATCCCAGTGGCATTGCTTAGCATAGTTAGCATTAAGATTTGGAGCTATTTTACATAAATAGGATGACAGGTCAACACAGTTGGGGGTGTTTATATTGCCAGTTTAACTGGCATTAAATTAGTGGGTATTTAAGTGTCACTAAAACAATTTAGGGTCCAGTTCACAAAAGCGCTGGCTCCACTAATATTCTCATATAGATGAAAAACTGCATTTTCGGGTACTATCCAAGTCGTTTATTGTTGTGTAGCAGGCAGCTATGCTATTTTGTTGGTGTTGCCAAAACGATGGGGTCTGTTCTCAGCCAGGGTGCGTGGCGTCCCCAAGAGCCACCCCGTCCCACCCTGGGGCAGCTCACGGGTTCCTCCAGTCCCAGGCAGGCGCCCTCTGAAACTGGGGCTGTGGATGTGCAGTCCCGAAAAGCAGGCCACAAGATTTGTAATCCCTATGAATCAGGCAGATTCGTTTAGGTCTTTCAGTGCAGAAAACATACTTACTGAAGTTGTCAGCACGTTTTCTATCCCCCCCTCCAGCACAAGGAAATGATTAATACATGGAAATACAAAGCTGCAGCTCTGAATTTGCACCTCTCTTTAACAGGACCTGCTGTGCACATATCTACTGGCAAACGTATTATTTCTTTGTTTTTGCCCAGCACAAGGGATGAATTATTTACAAGGCCTGATTTCATACGCCTATTGTGTCCGCTGGTGAGGAGGCCGCATGCGGCGGCACGGGAGAGCTGGGCACAGCCGTGTTTGTGGGGCAGTGCAGCGTGGCATGCCGTGCCGTGCCGTGCCGTGCCTTCCCGGGGCGCATCGTGCGCCTCTGGGTTAGTGGAGCAGGCACCCGAGCTAACGGTGGCATCAGCTGCAGAGGCAGCTGTTTTGCCCACCCTCCACGCTACAGGAAATGTGCTGCAGGTTTTCTCTTTTTTTCGCCTTTTCTTTTTTCTTTTTCCTCCTCCCAATAGGGTGTGAATGAGAAGGCATAAAGGAAAGATTTGGGGGATCAAAGAAAAATGAATGTTTCACAGTTAGTGCTGCTGTTCTTTTGCCTTTTTTTTCTATTTTTTTCCTTTCCTGTTTGAACACACATTGCAGCCTCTAAATTGTTCATGAGTCATTTCATTCTGGTAATTTATATATCAGAAGGGTTTTTTTTTTTCTAGTGGATTTCAGGAATGATTTATTCGTTAGTTATTGCTTTATTTACTTACCTAATGGATTGATTGATGTTCCAGCATCCCACAGGCAGCAGAGGCCCCCTGTTTCTGTTTTTTTCAAAGGAAGTCAATCTCTAGCAGACAGGAGTTTCACAAACACGCTAATGTCAGACCTTTCTTATTGTTCTGTGTTCATAATGAGTTCCTGTTGGCCCACATACAATACCTGTCACTGCCTACCCATTCAAACCGAACCCTGCACCAGGCAGTTGAGCGCTTGGGCAGGGACTCAATGATAAAGCGCTGCACAGGGCTCTGGGGCACAAGGGGTGATTTTGGCTGGCCTGGGCACTTGCAGCACGGAGCTCCCTGAAGCAGCACCCTCCCCACAGTAACCAGGCTCTTCCATGACAACGGGAACCAGTGCCATCGCATCTGGCACCGGTTGTGCGGAGATGGGAAGTGTCTAGGCACAGCGGATTGCCGTGCCCGGTAGATTTGTTCCAATGGGGACTTCAAATAGCCGGGTGCTTTGTGCGCCTATCGAGCTCATTTTAACCCGGACTGGATGCGCTCTGAGGAACACTTAGAGATAGCAGCCGTAGACGACAGGGGAAGGCAGGGAGGTGAAAGGACTTGCTCACAGTCTGCATTTCCTTCGCCACTCTTCCCATCATCTGCTGCTGCTCATTGCCTTATTTATTTTCATCCTATCATTTTGTACCTAATGTGTTAATCACCTCTGATCTTGTGGATCATAATATACTTTAAGAAGGAAAGATTTTGTAATGGAAACACATTTATGCAAATGTTAAAGTTGCAGATTTAAGGGGTCTGATTTGCACCTTACAGTCCCTGCTGGGCAGCTCCAGTTGGCTGAGTCCCTCTGGAGGTTTGGCCCATCTCTAAAGGAAGCACTAACGCAACAAAAGGGATAAAATATCAGACCAAAAGAACAGAGTATAAGGCTTAGTTAAAATCTGCTTTTCTTCAGAAAACATTGTTTTATTTTTATTTTTTGATCTCTGATCTCTTATTTTACAAATAAGAACTAAGTGAGTCTCACAATTCCTTGAAAAGCAGGTCATAGGCCATTTTGTAGATGGAATAATTTAGGAAGCAAGGCAGAGGACTTGCTTATAGCAAGATAAAAAAATACTACCAGACCTAGAATAGATCCCAGACCTCTATTAAGCCTCTTTGACTACGCTTCCCTTGATTCAACACAATGGAACAACAAAAAGCAGCACAGCTGATGGCATACACCAAAGTGCATGTTATTTGATTCAGTTCAGATCCTAACCAGCTGGTTCCCAGCAAATCAGAGAGGGTATTTGAGTGCTCACAAATCGGCAACCACTGCTTCTCATCAAATTGTCTTTGTAGTTCGTTTGGCACCTTGCTGCACAGATAGGTATCATGTTATTAGTATGGGACTGAATGCACTAATGATGAGGTAATGTTCCTATAGATGTATTTATGCTAACAGATGTGTTCATACAAAGACCTATAATATCATTATGCAGCTGCTCAAATGGATTCATATTTTTAAAAAATTGCTGAATAATTGTGTTCTTGATTCTCAGCTTTCATCAAAAATATTAAACACTTGCCTTATGGCTGGAAGGATAATTTTTGAAATGCGAATGCAGGAAGAATGATGAGTCTGCTAGCAGTCTTACACATCACTCTTAGATCATTCGAACAGCTTCCATTTCAGTTACTATTATTTTAATTCAGAAGACTTGTGGTGGTGCTTTAATTGCTGGCATTATTTAGAGTCTTACTAATACTTTAATAGAACCACTGAGTAGGTACTTTAGCTCTGCTACTAATACTAAGAGGGAATTGATCTGTTTTCTTCTATCATCCAACTTCACAATATGAAAAACAGTCAATGACTTTGACTGAATCTGGCCATTGAAACCATCTCCAAAACTTTCCAGAAGATCAAGCACTCTGCTGTGTCTCAATGGTTTCTTCTGCTGCACAAGTACATATGACATACTTAAAGTCTATTGAACTCCTTCTCAATCCCCAGAGTTATTGACAGAAATATATAAACGGAAAAGAGAACTGAAAGAGTATTAATGTAACATAACAGCTATTTCACTAATGATAGACTGCCCTGCAAGAAATGCTCTGAGGATGAGACAGCCAACCGAAAGGATCTTCTCAGCTGCATCATTGCAGGGTTCTTGACAGTTTATTTGGGTCTGACTTAACAAATATGTCCCTGAGTATGCCCAGACACATTCAGAAGCATCCTGAAGTGTTAACAAGGCACAACTGGAGAGCATCAGATAGTTATTGTAAATCTCAAGCTTTCCTTCCAAATAACTTGCCTTCCAACAGTTTAATAAGCATTACATCCTCCCAGAAATGGTAGGAAAGCAAAGATATAAGCATCATCCATTGAAGAATGATGAAGTAACGGTTAATATGTCAAAAATAATCACATTTGCAGTTCTGTGTCCAGGGTTTGCCTTTTGGCAAGTTAGATGAAGCAAGTTTGATGGCTTTAAAAATACCATTTGAAAGTTTGAAGCTCAAGAAAATGCCATTTGATATTAGTTCTGCTCCTAAGGTATTTTTGAAGAGTAATTTCACAGATTTTTGAAGGATTACAAGGTCCCGACACTATAATAAATGATGATTGAATTTGGCTCAAGAATGATAGAGATTAAGGAAAGTCTATGGAAGTTTCTGTAGGAATAACTGAAGTTTGTGAATTCTAAAAAGTCTGAAAATCATTCAGCAGTCATTATGTCGATTAGATATAAATTGAACAAAGATAATTACTAATTTGGATGAAATAAAAACAACAACTGAAATACGGCATGCCCAGTGCAAAGTGGATCAACAAAGACTCATGTGTTTGGATTAAATTCTTTCTCCATATGTTGATAGTCAACAGTCCCCCAAGGGACCTGATGGAAAATTACTTTCTGTGGTATTGGGCAGACATTTACAAACAGGCATGTGAGCAGTTAAACTCTGATCATCAATCTACCATTTTAAAATTATCAAGGCTTAACTAATCTGTTGACTCATCAGTAGGTCTTCAGAAAAAATGTAACACTGTCTTGGACATGGCAAAGGAATTCAGCTGTGTTGTAAAAGGCCCCTTGTGCCGCTGTCTTGCTGCAGAATGGGTGGCTGCTGTCTCTTACTGCCCTGCTCTGACCCTACCTGTCCTCCACATCAATGCTACTGCTTCAAGAATATTCCCCAAGGTGTCTGAACCTTTCTTCTTGAGTGTTTACAATAGCTGTATAAGGCAATATTCAGTTGGGCCCCTAGATGAGCTTTTCCTGCAGCAGTCAGCTAGTCATATTTACGTCAAGATTGGCAGAGTCAAGAGAATCTGTGTTCAGACTGAAAAGAGAGTGAGGGAAAGGCCTGGTAACAATTGCACCAGCTTTCCTTTATGTGAAGTAGCTATAGGTAATGCAACTATATAAATTAGTCTCGGAAATTATTCTAAAACTTTCCTCCCCCAAAAACACAATGAAAATATTTTAACATTTTACAATTCTCTACATGGTGCTGAAACTATAGAATTGTGCAGCTGAATTTATAGCTATGTTTTAAAAAAAAAGCCACCTTGCAAAAGCATCTTGACAAACAGCACTCACTTTGTGGACCTCGAAGCAAATGGGAGCCCAGATCTGTTTCCAGGGTCATAAGAAACAGTGGTGTCAGAGAAGGCATTGTGTATTGAGTCACTGCTGACTCCAGCATGACCATAGTCACAGCGTCCAGCTAACACCAGCTGAAAGCTTAACAAGATCGAACTGGAGTGAGTCACGCTAGTCTCATGTCTTGAGAGAGCCAGCCGGATACGAAGAGGACCAAATCCAAACAGCATGGACTAATTAAGTGAATGGGCAAGGTATTAGATGACACATTGACCAGATACATGCTGTTTCAAAGATAAATGTTGTCAGACGAGAGTTTGAGTAAGTAAAAGGAGGTGATTGTGTGTGGGCATCTAGAGTGAAATATAAATCTTAATATCAGCTTACTAGTATGGGAATAGATAGACTAACACAACTGTGGTTGGGAAGCGTGGCCATGAGTTGAGCCTCTGAGCATGTCCAATGTGAAATAGACATTTCCAGAAGCTAGAGCAGACCCAGCTGTGCTAATTATTCATGTTGTTAATAAGTACTGCTGCTTCTTTCCAACAAACCTGCCTCCTGAGTACTTATTAAACATTGCAATCACTACCAAACCTGTTTATGGGGAAAAGCTTTATCAAAGTGATGAAATTACCAGAGAAAAGCTTCAGAAGTAGTAAAAGAGCACAGTAGTAAATGACAACCAGAGAATGTTCCAATAGTTTATGAATTTGGCAAAGTAGTAGTGAGTCCTTTTCCTGTGATGGTCAATTAAAAATGCTAGCCACATTGTAAGCACAATTTTCCACAAAACAGTGCCACACAATGTCCAACATAGTCCCTTAATACAAAATATCAATTTGATTTTCCTCAGGAGATTAACTCTCCTTTTGCAATGCAAATATTTTCAAGTGTACTAAACACATTCTAGCACCTCAACATAGGCACTAAACTATTTGCATGCAAAATTACCCAAAGTAGGCAGACTGGCACAAGCTTATGCTACTGCCATATGTGCTGAAGAATTTGAGCCAGGAAACTAGTAGTATCTGGACACTATTTACAATTTAAATTTGATTCTATATTATTATTCAAATGGAGAATTAATTTTCTTAAGGGGAGAAAATAAATAAAACGCTTCCATTAAAATTAATGCTATGTGTGAGGGTAAGCCAAAACCAAAGTTACCTGATTATACGTTTCCACACCAAATCTAGTTCAAAAAATGCAGAAAATTAAGTTGTTATACTATGTGGCTTTTTTTTTTTTAATTCCTTGTGCTTCTATTTTCAGTTACTCTTTTTTGTCTGAAGATGCATCCCTCACGTCTCCCTTAGATATCAGTATTTGTACCTCATGTTATCTCCTACATACTGTGTGAAGTAGGTTGCCACGGAACTTTCTAGTATGATAGAGTAGAAGCAGTACCTCAGCTGTACTGAAATTCTTGCCCTAGCAGGGGTTCTGGGTCCCCTGCAGCTTTTGTTTGCACCCTGGTTAAGTTTGGAGCAACTCCACAGATCTGGATGAACTGCTGCAGTTTCATATTGACAAAAAATGGAAAAACAATTATACCTGCTGCACAAATCAGTGGAATAGCAGTCATGCGAAAACACAATTCTGTTTCACAGTTCCTGGCAGCACCATTTTCCAGAAATAACAATAACCATGAGATGGGACAGAGGGAGAGGTGAAAAAGAAAGTCTTGCTGTGCCCGCCATTTACACTATGCAGCACCAGTTGACACGACTATGGCTGATACCCAAGTCGGCTGTGATATCTGTACTATGATGACCTGATGGTATGGGTATCTCTGCCAGTCAAATTTGGGCATGCACAGCTACACTAATGTTTCCTAGATGCAAGGAGTATCTGGTTTAATTTGACTGAAACCAGTTTTGTGACTATGTGCAAACACCTGAAATATAGGTCACAGATGTAATTTCTGTGTCTTTAAGTATCATAATCTTGAGGAACTAGATGTTTCATAAGATGTTTTCCATGCTAAGGTGCAAGATAGTATTTGTATCAGTATCCTCTGGTAATACATATATATTTTTAATATGAACAGTTTTTAGTGGTGGGAAATATTTTGAGGTTTTTAGTTCTTTTGTGCTTAGTGAAAGTACAAATACCTAAAAGAGGTAAGAAAGATCAAAGAAAAAAAAAAGACCCAAGATTTAAAAATAAAAGTTCCTTCAAAAGTAATTTTCAACTCTGTGACCAAAATAATTCCCAGATGAATCTGAATTTTTCTAATTTATTTCCATGTTCAACCTTAATGGATTCTAACAGCCTGGTAAGCAGATCTGCACAGTGGTGGGGAAGGGTGAGCTATCAACACGAAGTGCTTCTTTCCCCTCGGGAGCCGCAGCGTGTTCTCTGCGTTCGTCAGCAGGCAGCTGGAGGGAGAGCTTCTTTATGGTCACAACTGGCTTTGGGCTCAAATCCACACGGTCACTCCTATGGAAGTCTGTATTCAGTCAAAGTGCAATCAGGTCCATCATGTGTTTGCTTCTAGAGGCCTAAGAACAGATCTAACATTTACTTGACTCATAAAGAAGGAGAAATATAAAGAGTTAGTATGGGGTTAATGTTCATTTTAGCTGCAGCATTGTCACTCAGAGTTAACAGATGTTCCTGCAATATGGAAAAGGAAATGAAAATATTAGGTTTTCTTTCTTCATTCACGAAATTGTAACACAAAGGGCAGGTTCTGAGGTGGTGTAAAATTGACATAACATGTTCTTCTGAGCTTTGCTAATTTGCACAAGTGGAGAAACTGAACAAAGATTTTTTTATTAATACAACTTTCCAAGGTAAATCTGATAGACTGTGTTTGATCTCACCACAAGCCTGGCATAAAAGTATGCCCATATGTTTATCTATGTATGCCACTGTTACTCAGAAATGCTTGTCCACAAAGTTCCTTTAAAATGCTTAGAGTATTGCATTCTTAAGTCAGCTAGAGCTTGTTCCTGATCAGATCCTTTCTTCTTAAAAATAGTCATGTTTCATTTGTTTTCAGTCTTAGAAATGCTGAAAAAAAATGCCTCAGTGCATGAACTCCTTCCTGAGGAGATTTCATTGTCAGAGCCAACATTTCTCCTGCACTGACTTTCCAAAAATGTTCCACAAAAGTACTCAAAATTTGCGGTTGTGTAGAAAGTTTAATGGAAATTTTCCACGTTACATGTCTACCCTTGCATATTAAGACCAGGACATTTTAAACGGTGGTTTGATTTCAGACATTGAATTAATTAAGTGGAAGAAAACAGCCTAATCCGAAGTGCCTAGCGAAAGGAATGCCAACATCTCCCTCTACTGACCTCAGTGGGGAGGGACAACGGCCACGCTTTTGCTTTTTTAATCACAGGGCGCGCTAAAAATGGCTGAAATTTAGGCTGTTGGATGTAATCAGCTGTCAGCTCTAGCACATTCTCAGTTCAGTCACTGAGGGAGTTAACTCGTTAAATGCTGTTGCCTTGTGAATTTAAAGCAGTCCTCTTTTGAAATTTCGTAGGAGTCTTGTTGGTAGAGCAGTGCACTTACAAACCTCCCTCCATACGTGATAATGAACTCCTTAGTGTGTTGTTCCCTCTGCCAAAATAATCAGTTTGCAAACACATACTTGAAAGGACATCTTCATACGTTGCAAATCCACAGGGTACATTTCTCTCTTTAGCTGTACAAAAGCCATATCCCCCCAGGAAAGTCCTTGAGTAACTTCTGGAGTTCTGTTCTGCAACTTTAGACTACAGAGATGGGAATATAAAGACAGCTTTTTCAAATTTGAAGGGAGGGAAAGCATACTTAAATATTAGAAATGGAGTCAGACTGTGCCTGGCTTTCAAACCAATGTGCAGGCAGCATGTGAGAAGTCTCTCTGCCTTGTTTTGAGGATCACAGATGTCTTCTGGCGTGGAGTAGCCCTGACAGTGCTTGCAGTGCAGGGAGAGGATGGAGCTGGGATCCCAGACAAAGCCTTCCAGCCAAAGGGGTGATCTGCAGAGCACACGATACCTTCCCTCTCTTGGAGGAGTGATGTGTCACTGCAGGAGCTCCCAAGAGTGCCTCCAAAAGGGCTCTCAGCTGTGACATTTCCGTGTCTTTTGAGTATAGGATGAGGCCTGATGTGTCTGGGCACAAGCTAGACTTCAAAGAGACTGACTCCAGAAGGTCTATTTCTATCTCTGTGATTAAGTTTTCCCTCTTTATCTAAACTCATGCAAACCTGTCAACTGCATCACCCATCTCTGCTTAGAATTGCTATCCTCTGAGCACCTGAAATAACAAATGACAGACCTATCCGCTCTCACTCATTTGAAGTGAGCTGTCTCCTCTTACTTTTGGCTTCATTTTCATGCAGCCGTAAAGATTCACAGCATATATCAATGGGAAATGTAATATAACACTCAGAAGTTTTCAAATCTCACTCATTCAAATGAGTGTGACTTGACAAGTCTGATGTGATAAAATAATGCAAAGGAGTTTAAAGATTTTGCTTAAATGCACAATGAAATGAAATCTTTTATACTTCTCTTGCTGTTTTGTTTTTAATAAATTAAAAAATCTAGAAAGCTAAATCAAAGTGATAGAAAATATGGAGATTCTCATTGTCACAGCCTATGATTTCTCATCTCCAGGTAAGAGTGTGTTTTGTTGCAGTTTACTTCAGTTACACTGGTAGAATATTTTTTTTTGGGGGGGGGGGGGGC
>JAWLRI010000157.1:3019720-3035264 GCA_034781795.1 Crypturellus tataupa
TCCACACAGGTTGCAGGAAGTAAAATAAAAAAGTTGATTGTTTTTTGCATCTTTAGTTGGGCAAGCAGGGACAAATTTGTAAAGGTATGTAGGTACCTGGAGAATCTGACAGATGCCTTAAACCTGTCCAGATCTCATAAAGGTCCAAACCACCCGGATTAATTAGATACTGACTCTGGTGGTGCCTAAACATTTCTTAGGTTCTAGAGCTTCACATCTGTCTGCCTCTGTGGCTACCTAAATATGCTTGAAAAACTGGCCTGCATCGGCTCCTCTGAGCGTGCACATACCAGTCGGTAACCTCAGATCCTAATGGTATCTCTGGAATTAATTTGCCTTCTGTTGCAGGGAACTTCTCCATGTGAATGTTTTCTCTCTATCTGTACTGCGCTGAGGCTAAAATGCCTCTACAGAATATTTCTTCATCTGCTTCCCCTCCTTTCCCTTTAGGCTCTTCCCATTTGGGACTCGGGAGGGAACAGTGTGCTGGCCCTTGGCAGTGCCTTGTCTATGGATGAAACAAGCTGTTTCCCCAGCCTGAGCTGCACCACGCTCTCAGGAGCAGCAGGTCCCGAGCAGGAGGCTCAGGAACACTTGGGATAACAGGATCACGCAGACCTTAGCAGGGACACCCCGTCTCTCATGCTGGCCTCCAGACCACTGTCCTGCAAGGGACACATTAGGAATACGTTTCCCTCCACCTCGAGGGAATTGTGATAGAGAACAACCTGAATCCTTGCATGCTCCTTAGTCTTCAACACACCTTTTCCCCAAAATTGTGGGCTGAAGTTTAGCCCTAATGTAAAGAAAACATTGCACTGCGGGGCATTCAGTCCAGATGAGTAGGCAGTGCTCATCAGTCTGCTTTAAACTACTAAACATGGAAAAGGGATTATGCGTTAGGAAAGTAAACAAATGTTTGCATCACACTTTTGTGATTTGCACTATACCAAAATACCAACAAAACCCCTTTTCCTGTTCCTTTGAAGCGTACTGTTTCTGACATTTGTCATGCAGTTAGCAGAGCAAGAAAAAGGCATCCAAACTCAATTTTTTTCCCTTCATAGGGAGAATGTGTGTGCTTGTGTATAAGTGTTTGTATATACCATATGCATTTTCTCTACACACAGAAACAGAACTGGAATTTTCTAAAAAACTACTGAAGTGCATAAGGTTTTTTCCTAGATATGATCAAATAGATAAAAATATAACTTACGGGAAGTGCCACAACTCTGAACTGAGTCCTTCTCCTCCTTGTGGACTGAAAATCATCGTTCTTTTATACCCATGCTTAGTCTTTACATCACACACTGATGTGTATTTCTGTACGATTCCTGAAAGCCGAGCCCCTTCGGAGCAAATCAAATGATACACTACCTCGCAAGCTACAAAGCTGCATTAGACACTGCAAAGACTTATCTGCTCTATCTTGAACATTTTCTTGCCTTGTCACACACACAAAAAAAAAAAAAAAAAAAAGGAGAGAGAGAGAAATTGTACTCACTCTCATTGTATCCTACACTTTCGAAATAAGTGTGCTCAGGTGTCCATTGCTCCAGGCAAATCACCAAATATCTGTCCACACCACAGGCACCCCAACAAAATTAGTTACAGATGATTTTACTGCTTCTCCTGTTTTGCTGCCTTGGAGATGCAACTGTTCCATGTAGACTCAGATACAATCTTGTTCTAGGCTGTATTTAAACGTAATCTTTGTTTGAGCAGGATAAAAGAAACCAGGACTTCGAATAGATATGAAGACAGTTTGGAAAACAAGTATTGAAAACCTAGGCAGTGACACAATGCCTTAGTGATTTGGAGACAAGCGCTTTGAGGAATTAATTGCCCGTTCTGTTGTAAGTCGGGGTCAGTTCTGCTTTTCTCTTCTCCCTGGCTCTCCCCAGCGCGCAGCTCTCCCGGTGAATGCAGCTGCCGCTTTCCTCTCCAGCTAGTGCCACTGGGCAGCACTGCAAAATGCTGGCTGCTCCGGGGAGCGTGCCCAGATACGGAGAGACGATATTTCTGCTCAGCTGGCTGGGATCTCTCGCAAGGCCGGGCAGCATGTGCTACATGCAGATTGCAGAGTTTAGCACAGAGCAGACAGCGGAGTCTGAGGAAATGTCGTGCGTTTTGCCGTATACCCATAGACAACACACAGGCACTTGGAGCTCCCTAAGTCAAGCAGCTAGCTGAGCCCCTTGAGCATTAAAACTGCTGTTTTCAAAATGATTATCTTATCTCTATCAGGTGTCAGTGGCAAAGGCTGAGAGAAAGAGGAGAGAGACTGTGATTTATAGTGAAATCATGTTGTTTTTTCCCAATACGTGAGTGAGATGTTGAGTGAGATGATCATCTGGCTGAATTCCTAGCTGCCAACAACCCTAAATACATCGCTAGGTGCAGCAGGGACCCGGATGCCGCGTTTTACAGGCGCCGCACGCTGGAGCCGAGCTCCCCGCTCGGTGCATGCCCTTGCTGACCGCTGTTGCTCACGGCCCTGCTCACGGCGGAGCCGCTGCCGCGCGCTGCCCGGCCTGGGGGGCTCCAGGCGCGCGGGTGCGTGCGGGGCAGCGCGACCGGTGCACAGCTCAAACAGGGGCACGAGGGGTCTCCCTGCTCAGCAGCTCCGTGTACTGGGGATGGGGTCAGGTCTGCACGGTGACGAGCCAGGGAATTACCAGCCCGAGCCCAGGAGCAGGTTCTCAGGGGCCAAGGGAACCGGGACAGGGCGGTTTTGACTGAGCCTGACATTTCCCTGTGGCCTTGGGGGTGCTGCAGCTTAATGGGCTGTGCTGACTCACTAGCAGGTTCGTTTCCATTTTTGCCATTGTTCCTTGTGGTTAAAGATAACAGAAGAGTCAAGCACTGAGGGACAGTAGCTTTTAGCTCTTGGCTATTTCAGGGTATCTAGGAGAGAGCCAGAGGGGAAGGCGGCCAGGTGGGAATGAAACATGGGACATGCTATGCAGACAGGGAAATTTTCTTTTCTTGCAAAGCACATATAGATATTTTCTGTACAAAGGCAGCCAAAGATATTCAAAATAAAAATAAAAACAAAAACTCAAGTGGCTGCACATAACAGGGAGGCAGGTGCTAGTTTTAAGCAATACTCAGGGCTTATTCAATAGCAAGCACATCTGGTCTCTAAAAGTCAGCACAGGTGTTCGAATTTTAATTGCACAAATTTATCCTGCTGCCCCATGTTATGTCTTGGAAAAGTCAGAAGTGAAGTTTGTGATGGCCGTAGCATTACTACAGGTGTTGCTCTTTGATCACATTTAGTTATGAAGGACTGAGTTTGGATCTATGACCTTGCCTCTGTTTTTTTCTTGTGGTTCTTTTCCATATTTCTTTTAGAAAAATTATCTCATTAATCAATGCTATAGAGTTTCATGGTTCATTTGCCTTTTTAAGATTGGCCAGGCTTTTAGAATTGCATTGCAAAATCTGCTGGGATCATCATTTTTATTCCAAGCTTTGGCAAGATGGTAGCCACTCAATTTTCAGAGATATTTTCAGAACTCTTTGGCTTTGTTTTGATCTTTTTTTGTGTTACAAAATATGGAAGGGGGAAACCATGTTTAGGGCAAAATTTATTCTGTGATCATTCTATTTTGATAGTAGCAGAATATATTGTGAAATCACAGAAGGGAAGAGTTCTTGTTTATGACTTGCAGGTTATTAAACTCAGTTTAGTAATATTAAAAAATAATCCACTGATGAGCTATGAACCGATAATGGAACAAAATTGATTTGAATTAAAAGAAAAATATCCACTAAATCTGTCTATTGGTCTACCAAGCAGCTAAGGGCGAAACCTGCGTGTGGGTACAGAATCTCTGCGGTAGAAACAAAATAACTCGTAGTGGGGAGAAAGGGGAACCAAAGCTTTTTAGGCCAGAAATGAGCTGAAAGTTTTGTAGTTGGGATGGCCAGAAGGATATTTGAGTTTTATTAGCAATTCTGCCTGAGGAATCTAGTAGAGAATGAGATCCAGAAAAAGAAGATTTAGGCAGGCCATGTTGTAAAAAGGATCGACAGTGAGGTTTGCTTTTTCTGTCACCATCTAGGGAGAAGTGTGGTTTCTGAGTGGTTCCAGCAGGATTGGAAAGCAAGGAGTCTGACTAAAGATCTGCAAAGTTAGGATCTTGTTATTGTTCTGCAGTTCTCGAGCTCAAGGTGTTTTGAGGGTGTTTTTAATTTGAGGCGTGGGGATGGTTTCATAATTTTTAACGTCGGAGCTGGATTTGGATTCCGACATATTTCTCTGCGTATCCTGTGCAGGTGGCACACTTGGAATGAAGCCGGTTTAATAACCGAGGGCTTTAACTCAGATTTATTAGAGATAAAAATAAGGGTAAATTAAGCTAGTTATGTTTCTTTCCTGCCTTTATCTATGTGACACTTGACTACAGCTAAGATTGTGGAGGAATGAGACTTTACAGATGGGAATAAAGCAGCCAAGAGATATAAGCATTAGGGAGGAGGGTGTTATTTTATTTTTAAAAGCTTTCTCTCTTCAGACCTGTCCTCCCTGCTGAGAAGGAAGGCAAGGTGAAGGAAAGGTTTCTCCCCGAATTGAGAGACAACAGAATCAGCCTGGAATAGAAAAAAAAAATTCTTCCCACGAAAGTTAAAGTCAATCACAAAGTATATGAAAATAAGTGGGAGTATGACAAAATTGGATGGTGTTTCAAGAGAAAGGAATATATTTTATTGCTGGGAGAGGACAGGGGGCAGGATGAGGGGTTTTATTTACATCAAAAGTTTTATGCATCTGGAGAGTGTCTGACAGGCAGGCAATACAAAAAGGGACTGTTTTAGCCATGGAGACCATATTGTGAGTCTTTGAAAGCATGGCAGGCTTTTTGAAAAGGAAGGAAACCTAACTCAGAACCAAATTTAGGTTATTCAGCGCCATTATCATGCCAGTGACAAATGTGAGAACAAAGTGAGCGCAAATACAATGGAAGGTATTTAAATTTGGATGGGTTTGAAAACAAATGCTTGATGAGGTTCATAAATGTCAAATGAACAGATGGAGCTGAGAATGAAACCAGCAGGGAGATAAGGCAGAGATTGCTGCGAGCAGGGGTGGAAAACAGGAAACTCCAGTTGGTGGGCTACAGTGTTGGGATGAGGGATGCCAAGATATGAGCTCTGACAGGGGCGGATATGGATGGTCCTCGGGCTGTGAGGTCGGCACAATCAGTTAAGCGAAGGAAGACCCCTGCTTGCCAACCTGGATGTGGAAGAAGAGGCCGGAGAAGCGAGGCGAGGGGAACCTGTTCTGTGCTGGTGCATGACTAGCCGCCCCGCAGGTCGGATTGGTGGTGCGTGTGCTGCATCCTAAAGCGAATTTGGCAGGTTTTGTCACCAGCTTGGGGGGCCCCATATGCTCCTGACAGGATATTCCCACTCTGCCCAGAGCTACTGCTGCCCGGTGGGGACATACGGGCCATGCGGCGTTGCGTGGGCGTCCTCGCTGATGTGTGTCTGTGACTCGGTGTGCTGCTGCTGGTGTTTCCCTATCGATGCCATGACAGAGACGGGGGAATATGCAAGGAAATAAGGTTATTTTTTTAAAAATAAAAAAAAAGGTGCAACTGAATCGACTGAATTGTTTTTCAATCCATATGCTTCCCATCGTAGTGTCAGTGATGAGGATGTCCCGCGATTCAGATTTCATTTTACATGATCTGCCTTACAACACATCCTGATCAGTGCACATATGATACAATGAGCTACTGTGGTAGAGTCCTTCTGAGCAAATGACACCTTCAGGGTAAGGTGAAGCTGTCTCGTGGCCTCCCTGAAGAAGGGTCTATCAAAGGGTCCTCACTCTGATGAAGGATCTACAGTCTTCTCCACTAGCTGTTGTGTGGCGCAGCTGAGAGGATGCCTACAAACTGACCCCTTGATAATAGTAGCAAGTTTCATTTGGGTCTTTAGTGACATTCAAACGTAGGCTGCATTCATGGTATCAGTTACATGCTGGTGGATCCCTTCTAACATTTTCAAGCATCATTTTTTATATCAGTATTTATTTAATTTACATGCGGAAACATCTGTTTGACTGGTTTTGTTTTTCTTTTATTACAGGTTAAATGACTTTAGCATAAAAAATACGCAAGAGATGAGAAGATGAGGCTGTTATCTCCAATCTTCACTTCTACATGAGCCCTGTCAAATTTAAAATGCTGCTCCGTCTTCAGTTTTTTAAAATTGTACTTGTTCCCTGCATCTCCTCCAGATTTCTTAGAATAGATGTGACTAAACAATAAAATTTTCCTGTTTTCTTTTATTTAGTTTCCTTCACTGGTTTGGAGTGTCTTGAACACAGCCAGGTTTTGCTCTCCTGGGCTACCATCCGGGAAGAGTGCTAACTCCTTACAGGGTTTGTGAATTGCCCTGCAGTACTCCCAGTGTTTGGAGGCCATCAGAATGTGGTATGTGTGCAATGAAGGCTTTATATGCATCAACACTTAATAAGACATTTGATACCACACTGCCTTGTGTTGTTCCTTCATACAGCTATAAGAACAAGGCGTTGCACTCTGAATAATTTATTTTCTCTCTCCTTTCTGCTTTTTTGACATGAAATTTCAACTGTGACAAAGTGCCTCTCTTTTCTGTCCCATACGCAAAGGAGGGGCGGGCAAGTGAGAAATGTAAAATGTGCTTAATCATTTCAAACACTTTTGTCTTGAAACTGACGAGTTATGACATAGATCGTGTTTCTCTTAAGAAGTAATGTATTTATGCTTCTGTGCCATTTCTAGAATAATCAGCGTACATATGTGTCGCTTGAGGAAAAAAAATGACTGTAAGTAAAAGAATATAAGAATAAATGTTTTTTACAGCCAGATAAAGGCGCTTGCAGATGTTCTTGTGTGAAGGCTGCTCTGGAGTTTTTATTTCAGTGTAAATGGTTCTAGTCCAATATTCCACCCTCCTTTCACTCATTTAAACTGAATCAGAATTCAAATAAGGATTAACCACCCACGGAGTCTGGCACAACAATAGAAGTACTTGCTAACTTTTTTCCTGCATGTTATTAGCAAAGGGAATCTAGGTTAAAGAGTTTCATTACGGAAATATAATTTTTAATTCTTGACTTGTAGTCATTTTTTTCTCTATACTCAACAATTGAAAAGTTTCCACATGCCCTTGTGGCTCAGAGTAATCTTTATTCAATAAATATTTCAGATAGTGGATAATACAGGTTCTTATGAGCAACTGGAGAAGTCACTCATCAAGGAAATAAATTGGTTTGATTTGCTAAATTGGAATCTAGTACTTAGAAGGAAAAAAAAGAACCTTGTCTAGCCTTCTCTCATCTTCAGAGATTTGTTCAAAATAGTTAAAAACAGACACGGGCAACCATTATTTATAGTCATTTAGGATGTTTGTATTTAAAAGTAGCATTTCCATCAGTCATTTTGAATGCTTATAGTAGAGGACTAGAGGAAAAATTAAATTCTCTGTTATCAGAGGGAGAGTTGGCTGGTTAATTGGCTAAAATAACCTTGTTATTTGTTCCAGCCTAATTTTCAGATGTTAACATGTTAATGGATGGCCAAATCTTGGATACCCCAACTGCCACAAAATACAGCTGTAAAAAGGAGTTGTTACTATGCTTGAGAATGCCCTTCCAAAGATGAAGCTTAGCCAAATTATTCAGCCTTAATAGCTGGGTATCTGATATACACCATGAGGAATCACATCCCAGGCATAATTGTATATATACACAATCACTTGACTAGATTTCGAAGATGTAGTTACAAAGCGCCACAATAGTGTTTGAAAATGTTGCAGTGAAAGAAATAATCTAAGAAATTGCTTTATTCAAGCCGAAAGTCTTCCACTGTCTGTAATAATGCAAGAATTTCTCCTTTTTGAGAATTACAAGTGCAATGCACGTTTGCAAACTAAACTGTAAAGAAACCATGGTAGCACACTGTGTAACTGAACTGTCATCTTGAAGCACCTGCCTGCCTGGAAAGGTTATACAGGAAGCACAGGAAAGACAATTGCCCTCCATAGTTTTAAACCAAGGTCCATTAAATACTGCCTATCGGTTCTGGTTTGGGCCAGTGTGGGCCAAATAGTGACACATTACTAAGATAAGATGCAAACGTTGGCTGCATTAAGATGGCTTTGGGAACCTGACAGAGTCTTCCTTTCCTGCTTGTAGTTTTATCAATGTCTTTCATTAGCACTGTGTTGTCACAGTTCTTATTTTGTTACCTACAGGTTTATTAACATGCTTATGGTTTCTAACTACATATGAAATGAAGGGCAAAATAGAAGCAGATTCCTCCCCTTGCAGTTGCAGAGTTTCATTTCTAGAGCTTTCCCATGCTTCTATTGTATTGATATCAGATTTACATTATTTTTCCTCCTCAACAGATAAGTCCCAGTGAGGGAGGTCTTTAGACCACGAAGACCAATGTGAATTGTATGTTCATTGAACAATTCCATTATGTCCATGCAAATGTGGTGAAACAGTTCTTTTGAGTTGAGGGCTCTAAGCCAGACCACTGAGTATGGTAGAGGGGAGATACTATCTCACATCATATTGGGAAAAGCTAGTTTGTGAAAATAATTCTTTCAATAGCTGATATCCTGTTTAACTATAAA
Source organism: Crypturellus tataupa (assembly GCA_034781795.1). Classification (NCBI taxonomy): domain Eukaryota; kingdom Metazoa; phylum Chordata; class Aves; order Tinamiformes; family Tinamidae; genus Crypturellus; species Crypturellus tataupa. The sequence goes on from JAWLRI010000157.1 coordinate 3,028,364, forward strand.
GGGCTCATCTTTCAAGATAACGATCCTCCAAGTTCTGTATTTCTTGTTTGAATATTTCATTTGCAGGGACATAATGTTCCCTGCTATAAAAATAAAACAACAAAAACAAAACAGAAAATCCCAAACACCACCAAAACTCATTTCCTTAATTTTCTTTTGGCCAGACTGTTACATTTCTATAGAATTACATCTAATCCAGAGAACAGAATATGTGGCAGAGCTTTTTCCAGACATTCATAGCTTTATTCTCTTGCTGATTTTTTTGTTATGCAAAAAGCCGTTCTGAAACCTAAACAGACTTTAAATTTCATTTAATACTTTTGGAAAAAAAGACTAAATAACATACATGTCTTCAACCCTTGCACTGGGAAGGCAGAAGTACTATTTGCTGCTTTGTCCTAGAGAGATCTCACTTGCATCAGGAAGTCAAAGAAACACCGATATTTATCCTCAAAGATGTGTGAGCTTTACTTCTCACTCTAAGAACAAGCACTGTGTCATTAGAATGAATGTAGCCAACATTCCTTTCCAGTATCCATGTTTTCTGAACATTTATTTTGTCTCCAGTGCTTTTCCCTCCTTTCAGTGTTTGCTCATCTTGGGTGTTTTGTCTCAGATTACTGCAGGAAGTCACAAATTGTAAGTAAATATCTTCAGGTATCTGAAGAAAGCAAAATTTGAATTAGATGTGAAATTGTTTCTCTGGTGGTGCATCATGTCACACTCAACACTAATCATCTGGCAGGATACCGAGGATCTGCAAGAATGACATTTTGTCTACTGTTGTATGAATAATAAAACACAGTTCTATTCCTTCAGCAAAGAAGGTCTGGGTGCTTTGCCTGATAGTTGCCTTCTATGACATTTAATGGCCTGTGGCATGGGCATTGCCTCCAAGCTGGGAGGTATTTCTTGTTATCTATTCAAAATCCAACTAGAAACTGTCATTCCTACAGCATGTCCATCTAGGCAAGTAAAAATGAGTCATGAGCTTTGCAGCCTGCAGGTGCAGATGTGACCACACTAGAAGCTATTCAGTCAAGCAGGTTCAAGGCTGGTGCTGGTACTCAGCTCTGGATTCCAGGCAAGCTGGAAGATGAGTGGAGTTTAAACTGCTGTCATGCTACCTGTGTCCACCTTATTTAAACTTGATAATACAGAAAAAATTTTAGGCTGCTAAACATACAGAGGTCCAACCACACAATGAGTGCAGTACAAAACAAGAATTGCATACAAGAACTACTTGAGAAAACTTCCTAAGACTTTTTTTGTTTGCATGTTTGCAAGAATTTTATGAAGGGAAAAAAAATGTGAAACTTGTCAGCCAAATGTTTTCCTGTAAAGTATTTGCGTGTTTCTTTATTGGAATAAAACTGGTCGGTCCTTAACTACTTCTCTTCCAAGTTCTTATTGCATTATGGTCTTGGAAGCAGATTGAAAATGACCAGCTAGTTAGAGAGACAGATGGAGCATGGGCCTTTTTTCCTTTTTTTCCCTTTTTCCTTTTTCTTTTTTTTTCCTTCTGTTATTAAGAAAAAGAGTAACCAAATTAAGTGTTCAAATTACCATGACCAACTCATGCATGCTATTTGCATGACTTGCTAACACTTCTGCACATTTCAGGAAATTCATTTTCCTTTGAAAATTGAGGCTGTAGTGTTCAAATGAAGTGCCTACCCTTCAACTCAGTAGGTGCCTGATGGAGCTGAACAGCTGCATTGGCTGGAAAAGGGTTGCTATTGTGCATTGCTCATTATGGTCCTCAGAGCAAGAGCTGACTGCTGCCAACCAGCCTTGCTGTCCACATTTACTACTGATAAGCACCCTCCGGTTGAGAAACTCATGCCACAGAGTAGTCCCCTCTGTATTTCTTCTTCCCATGCAGCTATATCCTCATGAACAAACCTTCTCTTCTTTACTTTTCCTCCTGGAGAGGATAGGTAAAAGGGGTGCCGTAATGGGTAATGTAGGAGGAAGACAAAGTGCTGGCCTCTGATGCTGCATCACAGCTGGTGCGTTTTTCCCTGGCTGTAATCCCTTGATAACACCCCTGGCTGAGTAACATTATATGCTGACTATTTCGTCTCCTCTGTAGCCCATCAAGAGAGAGAAGAACATTGTATTCCTAGTGCTGGTTCACTTTGAGTGCCAAACTCAATAGCACTAACCACAAAAATTAGTGTTATATGTGTGTGGATGCCATTCCCTACATGCTCTTTAGGGGCCATGCTCCTCGCAGGCAGGAGACCCGCCGTTGATAAGGGCCACCCCTGCCCTTTCGCTGCTCTGATGGCAGCAGGTGTGTGCACCTCGGTGGAGGTGACACCGATGGCCCCTGTGCAGCACTTGGCGGCAGCGTCTGCTGCCAGGAGAGCCGGCGGGTGGACGAGCTCCAAGGGGAACTGCAGCCCGTCCTTCGCCTTGGCCGGGAGAAAGGAGGCTCTGGCTGACGCTGCTGGGGCTGGAAGCGTGAAGAAAAGGAAAGAGCTGTTTGCTCCGTTTTGAGAGGCACGAGTGAATCAGAGGCTATTTTAAGATTAAAACAAATACAATATATTTGACAGGACAGGGGAATGCGTTTTAGCCACTTATTTCTTGCTAAGCTAAGGGGCATTTAGAACAGGGGCTAGCAGAGCGTTTTTAAAGGCTCACTATCCCATTATGGTATATAAGTGAAGCATCGCTGATCAGCCTGCCCTCTCTCCATGCTTTCCACTGCCAGACAGTGAAATACAGTTTAGTGATTATAATGGTGCGCATGTGTGTGTGTGAGGAAAGGCCCGCTGGAAGAGCTGCCAATATCTTGATTGTCAATCCTTAACGGGGCAGAGGTCTTCCAAGGTTTTCATGGTGAGCTATGGTTTTGGAGGTAATTTCCTCAAAATAATTCTTCCCCTGTTCCGTGACAGTACTGTGGGCTGTGGAATGATCTGGTAAGATGTGGGACTGTGTGAAAACTCATTAAACAGCAGAGGAAACACATCTCTGTCCAGGATAAAAATCCTGATCCCTGCTTTTAGAGCTTGCAGTCAGATGAGGGAAGTGACAATCTACTGATTATTTGCCATAGATCAGTAATCATTATAATTGAATTTTTAATGGAAATCTGAGTTTTGAGGCTGTGGACTCAAAGAGTAGCCTCACGACAACAGGTGTTAACATGACCATTTCTGCACAAAGTGAATTTTTCATTTTTAAATACAAGGGGTAAGATTCAGTTCCCATTAATCATTGGATTCACACAGAGATTCCTTCCATTAGTGCACAGTCCTGCCGCCAAACTATCCTTTCTCACAGCTAGCAGGCAGTGGAAGAAAATTGAATGGCCATGGGACAGTGGTGCTCTGTCAGCACCAAGTTGCCCTTCTGCATGTTGGATAACTGTGAAAACACTAATACCACTGCCTGGAATTGAAGGAGGAAAGGATGTGACCTGTAAGATAGTTCTATGGATCAGTCCTGTCTGCATCAGCAAAACAACCCTTTAGATCCTTCACAATAGAAATTTCTCCATTCATATTAAATTTTCAAGGAATTTGAAGAAAATAATCTCCCTGGAAACTCGTGCGTATGGAATATTTGTCGAGCAGAGAAACATCTTTGTTGATGTTCAGATTTGGGGAAAATTATTACACAGTTTGGTGTTTGCCAGGGAAATTGCACTTCCTTGCCCCCAAACCCCTGCAAGGCAGGGATCCCCTATTCTTGTGAGCTTCATCCACTGAGTTATTGTGCTGTGATTGCAGAAATATGTTCATTTCCATGGCGAGCCATTGAGGGATAAAAATAAAGTGAAAAGAGAGTAAATGATATTCTTATATCTTTATTGCCTCCAGGCATTGGCAAAACTCTCTCTGCCACATTTCTGCAGTAGCATCACTTGACTTCCAAAAGAAATAGAACTTGTCTTTCTGCCTGTGAGAAACAGGGTGTCCTGGTGCAGGGCCCCTAGAAACCCTGTGGGCTCCTCGAAGCTTGGGCCTGTGCAAGGATTCCTGCACAGTGAGCACGGTGAGGAGGCAATTCCTTAAATATTCCTAATAATGATCTTTACCACTGTTCGCCTCCCTTCCCCTCTGCAACCCCATCCCCAAGTGCCAGATGACTAGCAGGACTTTTTTTTTTTTTTTGTCAGTATGGCGTGAATGTTAATTACAGGATTATTCTGGCCTTTTCAGGACATGTAACCAGCTGGGCTCACCTCTGTGTATGGGTAATAAACACTATGCACATTTCCTGTTTCCTGATCTCACGCTGGGTATTTATATATGTAGATCTGATGGTTGATTTCAACGTTTATCGCTGCTTCCCAGATCATTTCCGGCTTTCCTTCTCTCAGAAGCACACTCTTTCCTGAATTATATCAAAGTAAAGTACATTTCTGGGCGGTGTGTACTTGTTTCCGGACAGGTAACACCCCGTAGAAGCAGATAACTTTGGAGAGGTTTAAACATGCAGATATTTTTGCAGAGCTACTGAATCCCAGCACAGCTCCTGCACATCCCACGACTGTTGGCATAAGGCAACTCCTTGCCAGCTGGTGTGGATCAAATTTTCCTCACTCTTCATTTTACTTTGAGCAATGTACCATATGGCAAGTGGTGGTGTGCCTAAGTGTAAAGGAAGGACAAGATTAAATTGAAGCAGTGAAGTTGCACTTAGTCCCTAACCTTTGCCAGTGCAATGTATTTTCCAGTGCATTATCCAGTCCTATTGTATGATCTAGCGCATGTGTGATGACTTTTCTTTTACATAAAATAATGCCTTTGGTATTAATTTATGCACAGAAGTTTTATTTTATTGACAATCTTATTGTAATAAATTCTGTATATTAATAGCTGACTTTGTTTGTTTACTTGTTTATGATAGGCTTTTTACATCTCTTCAAGCTTTGCATTTTTTTTTTCTTTATCTTATGTTAACCAATTTTTAGACAGAGAAGCTATTTGCTTTTCAAAATCAACCTATGTTTGTGCATAAAAGTCCACACAGCATTTGCAGAGGATGACAGTTCGATGACACTGTAAACTGAAATTATCTTTTTTTCTCAGCAAACTGTTCTAGTACAGTTTGGGAGAGGGTCTGCTCATAACTGCTAATCTGCTTTGACCTCTTCCTGAAGGAAAAGTTCCCAGAATGACAAACTTTGCCTACACACCTCACTTACTCTGGGTTTAGACCCATTTGGGAAAGGCAACATATATGCCATTTATAATGGCTAATTTCTTTTCCTTATCTATCTACAACAACAGAGCAAAGACCACAGAGGTCACAAATGTAATTTCTCTTCTCTTCTATTGCAGTCCTTCTGTATGAAGGATTTCTTAGCTTTCTCAAAGTCTTAAACAAAGATTCAGCCAACCTGCCTCTCCATGCATGCCCAGCCTCGCAACCAATCCCTTATATTCACTTGAACTTTTTTTTTGTACACAATTGAAAAAAGTAATACACTAAGATTTAGTGGCAATTTTTCAAGAGTATTGTAGTGGGCCTCATGGCCTTCGTTAATGAGTGACATGACCCCAGCACATCCCCACACAAAATGAACTTAAAGTTTAGAGAAGTCAGCTAAAACCAACTGGCATTCACCCGGTGCAAGAAAGACTTCAGTGGAGATACACCAGATGGATGTGCTGCCACTCAGAAGATTGACAGGTAGGAAAAGCAGAGAAGAGCTCATGAAGTTCACAAAGGCAAGTGTGAGGTCCTTTCCATGGAGAGGAACAACCTCATGCCCCAGCACATGTTGGGGGCTGATCAGCTGCAAAGCAGCTCCCTCTACGGAGAAGGGCACAAGAGTCTAGGTGGACAACTAGCTGACCAGTTGACCAATGGTGCCTTATACAAAGAAGGTCATTAGCCTCCTGGGCTGGGCTGGGCTGTGGTGAGGCCACCGCTGGAGGTCCAGATTAGGCACTTGGCTCCCCAATGCAAAGGGACATGGAAATACTGGAGTGTGTCCCACCAAAGGCCACTAGGATAACAAAGGAGCTGCAGCATCTCTCCTGTGAGAAGGGCCTAAGAGAGCTGGGACAGTCCTTCCTGGAGAAAGAGAAGACTGCGGGGAAAAAAAAAAAGGTGACTCTGTATGGTCCTGGGCAGTGTGCGCTAGGTGAGCCTGCTTGAGCAAGGCTTTTGGCTAGAGGATCTCTTCAGGTGTCTGCTAGCCTTAATGTCATTGTGATTCTCTGATCTCATCACTGGGACAATTAAATGGAAGATCAGAAGATTTTATGTTTTTATTGTGAATTCCAATAAGAAAAAGGTACTCAAATGCAGTTGAACAAAAGGATAAGATTATTTTTTCCCTTTTTGGATTTTTTTTCTGAGGTTAATTTCAGTGAGATGGAGGCAGTGAATACACTGTAAAATCAAATCCAAATGTTAATGGTTCCTTATTGCATTTGTAAAAAAAAATGCTTTATTTTCCTGAGAATACTTTCAATTTTGAAGGAAGCTTTGAAGTTCTACATTTTAGACCAAAAGATAAGATACCACATGCGAAAGAGAGAGATTATATGACACTTAGCAACTCTTGCCTAAATGTGCAGTGAACATGTTTAAAAACTTGATTACATGATTCTAGTAGATTACAGCTGGGTTAATGCCAGCAAGTTACAGACTCCAAGAAAGGTGAAAATCTTCTCGAACTACAGTGAAATTAATGCTGCCAAAACTGAGTTGAATACTCTCCAAAAGTATTTCCAAATAAAACTTCTCCATTACTCAGTTGGGTGCCAATAAACAGGTCAACTTTAAACCTTGGAACTTTAAATGCAATAAAAGCAAAGAGCTCATTTGCTACATTTTCATGACAAGAAGGGTTTCTTTCTTTCTTTCTTTCTTTCTTTCTTTCTCTCTTTCTTTCTTTCTTTCTTTCTTTCTTTCTTTCTTTCTTTCT
>JAWLRI010000157.1:3042195-3053509 GCA_034781795.1 Crypturellus tataupa
TATTTTTACCTCCAGTTTATAAAACACTTTACTAGCCTAAGATGAGAGAGTGGAAGGCAGATAGCTGTCAGAGCTGTTCAGATCCAGAGACAAAATCCAGGCCTTTGCATTTCCAGGTTCATGTCCTGTGGATCAGTTTGTCATCTATGCAAGCATAGTTAAAGGAAAGTGTATCTGCAGGACACTGAGGAACACAGCCACTGCTATACTTTAAGTGCAGGTCCTCTTTTTATCAGTTCTGCCAAGGTATCTCATGGCAAACACTCATCTACGTTACATCAAAGTCTCATAGCAGAACAATTAAAAGCAGATAAATTCAAAATAGCCAAACTGGTGCTGGAATGAGAAGGTATGTTACAGTGCAGCTTGATAAATACACGATAAAGGATGGCATCAGCATGGAAAATAGATCTTGTGCTACCTCTGATTGCTCATCTTCCTTAAGCTGAGTGTATATAGGGACTACACAGCGTGTTCTTGCTGAGGGGACTCAGGCACCCAACAGGTGCTCTTGCTCTTGCCACATCCTTCCACCCTGCTCTCCACAGAAAAGAAACTTCAACACAGACCCGAAGAGAACTACAGTAGGCTGCACCAGGCACCTGGAAGTCAGTTTTGCCTCGTTTTACATTTCTTTGGTTTTATGTTTGTATCTCTATGGAACCTAGCAAGAATAAAATTTCAAACATAATAGTGAAGGGGGTCACAGACACAAGCAAAGGATGGAATTTCACTCTGTATAAACGATACCTAACTGTTTTTGATCGGTTCTCACCTTGTCTAGGGGTCCCTTGGAAAACAGATCTTGGAAAATGGATATGCTCATTGCAGCTAAAGCAGTTCACTGAGAGGCTTCCTATTTTAGGTTCTAGATTGGCTCTTAGATTTTATCGGATGATACTGGTCTTTTTTGGTCAGATGTAGGAGACGCCATGCTGTGATATGAAGGATTCAGTATTCAAAGTATTGCCATTTGATAATGTTCATATCCAAGATTCAGACTGCTTTAAAATAAAAGGTTATCAATTTGGTGTGCATTGTATGGCCAGGTATTTTGTGTGTGTGTGTGTTTGTGGCACATCATGGCAGCTACCAGGTTGTCAGACTGTAGTTCAGTAAAACTGGTGAGGTAAGTGTATAAATTATCCCAAATAGAGATTTTTAGGTACTTGGCATGTTACAGTGTTAATTCTGTAGCCTTTGGAGCTTCTGAAAGTCAGGCCTTAGTCATGATTTCAACTCAACCAGAAAGGTGTTAAAAAGGGAGTGGGAGGAAATTAAACCATATCACAACACTCTGGGGAAATAAACTCCCTGGACAACAGCTGATAACATGAGTTCACCTTGTGCTTATGCAGAGATCACTGTTAAAGACATAGCCTAGTCCTGTAGCTGTTAAAGCAATTATGATACCACTATTTCACCTCCTTACTTTGACTGTATCCAGTTCCAGGGTCGATATCCATTGATTACCTTCTTTAAATTTTCCCATCCCCTTGGGCAAGTCAGTGAAAGACTTAACAGGAGTTATAGTCCTCTCAAGTCTGGTCTTGTGGATATTGACTGGAAAGTTCAGACAAAACTACTGTTATCTTTGATGAGGTTTAGCCATATCTGTGTGGTTAGATTTCTAATTCCAAGGCCAGCTAGAAAAAATAATAATTTTTACATACTTTTAAAAATTCATTAACATACAAAGCAAGGATTTTGGAAAGAAAATGGATGATTAGCATTGCGTATTCAGCAAGTATTGAAGATGACTGCAAAAATATCTTTAAGTTGTTTAAAACATAAAATCTATATGAGCATGAGATGTTATAAATCGATCTGTTTACTACTTATTTAATCAGTACAGATTCAACCTTATCCAAAACTCTAGGATTAGAGTTTTCATGCTATTTTTTCTAACTGTAATGAACAGAGACAACACACTCTGCATCTTGTAGTTGAGTCCAATGATTGTACTGACATCTACTGGTACAGTAATATTTATAACTAGTATATGACATATTGGAGATAAAAGATTAGAAACTTGTTATCTGTGATCAAGAAAAATAAATAACTCTGCAAGTGGCTTTTTTTTTAGACAAACAACTATTTTTTTTAACATATTTTAATAGCATAATGGAATTATGTTTTCTAAAAATGAAATATTACCGACATTACTTAGTATTTTAGCAACACATAGAATGATGTAAACTGTCTTGGGAGAGAAAATCTTGTGAACATGTATGGCTACAGGAGAGAAACGCAGAGGAAAACTGTGCTGAGCGGAGGGATAAGGCAGCAGAGAAGTGTCCTGCCTATCTCCATGGCCCATGAGTATCAGTCACAGTTGATCTCTGCAGAAGTCCACACAGGAAGAGATTTGCAGGGATCAAGGGATGTCCAAGGAAAAGGAAGAAGCATCAGTGATGGGTGAGACATTGTTGTCCTACCTACAGAAAGGGACGGGGATGCTACAGCCTAATTCTGCACTGAACATAAAAAATTGCAAGGATATGACTACAAACTTAATGATAGACATAGACTTACTGGATCAGGGTTTAGATTACTCTTGAGTTACTACTGAACTGAACTGCTCTGTTATCATTTTTACAGTTCTTAGAGGAATTTTTAATGTACAGTAGGACATATACATCACGAAAAGGAATGGAACCTCATTTACAACAAAAGACAACAAACAAACAAAAAATCAAACCAGAATTATTAAGTAATAAAATTTCCCAAAGAAAGTAAATAAGTAATAAAATTTCCATGGACAAATGCGTATATTTCCAAATGGATGACTATATTTCCAAAAATATACTCATCCATTTAAAACACAAAAGAGGTTAAGTCAGTCTTTTTTAAACACCAGCTCAGAAGTATGTACCTTATACTACATTTTGGATGTTTTTATATCTCAAAACTTGAAGAATAAAAAATAAGTTAAGGTAATACTCTAAAAGTAATGTTTCTTTGCTGGACTTCAAAGGCATATCACACAAAATGCCTGACTTTCTCTCTAATTTTAACTGAGACTTCAGAGCAACATTCTTGATCTTGACCAGAGAAGGGAGGCAAAATAGTCACGGTACCAATACACGAGTGGACTTGAGATGACCTAGATCCTCTGTGATTTAATAAGAAATGTGTATGCTTTGTCTCTCAGAACCTCTTTGAAGTGGTCAGTGGAAGAGCCTATTGAAAAATGAAATCTGTGGGATGTGTATAGCAGCTGGTGTTTGATTTTTATTACAAACATTAAATTATTTGCCTCACCAACAAGATGTGCAAAAGTTAATATAATGCTGTATAGGTCTGTGTTAGTTTGAGGAGGGGTACCCTTACAACGGCTGATTTATGTCTGACCTGCTGTCAGACAGAAATTATAGAGCTGCAGACTTCTTTAATGAGATTATATTTTTGGGACTCTATCAAAACAATGAGAAAATATGAAGCTAAAGCTAAAGGAGAAGTAAGGTTGAGAGGCTAAAACATTAATAATCTTGACTGTTAGGAGCTTTGGATATTGCAATATTTATAAAATATAACACTTTCACAGTGTTAATTTATGTACATTACATTCTTTTAATATTTTTCAGTACAAAATAATCCTTTTATATCTTTCAATAATCCCTAAAGCAGTGGAAAGAGAAAATCTAAACTGAGATTCAGTGCTGAAAAGACTGAATTTATTTAAAATTTAATTGAAATGCTGGTGTAAAGCTAAATATTTGAAAATAGAGAAGCATACTGATAAACTTTTGTAGCTACTTTTTGAAACTGCTCATATAATATAAGTAAGCATTACACTTAAATATTTATCTACCTGGCTGGATTTGTTAGTAATACTTTAAATAGCTGTAATATTTTGGGGCACCTATGGTCAAATCTATAACAGAAGACCATACCTCTGAAGCAAAGTCCCTTCACTACATATACCTCTGAAAGAAAAAAAAATGCTTCCACTCTGACTTTGTCAAACCAGTGGTGCTGAGACCACTAAAGTAACTTTAGGCATACTTTAAGCATCCATCTTCTTCTCTGCTCTTGAACATTAGATTTTACATAGTCTCTTGCTTTGTTAGGATTACTGCTATTTTAATAAAGTTTACTTTCTTGGTAACAAGAAAACACGTGGTCTTTGTAAAAAAGCTAAGTAAACAGAATACCTATGCTTTCCTTCATAGTTTACCTAATAGGTAATCATTGTCACTGCTAAAATAAGTATATATGACATAGTAATATTCTGATTTTGTCTGCTCTAGGTAGCCTGGATTTAGGGGGAAAAAAGAAAAAAAGTAAAACATGTCCACAACAAATATATGATCTCAAATGTATTTCAGTTGATCTAGGCATGAATCTTGATAGTTTCATGCTTTGAAAATAAAACAATATATAACCATTATATATATTATATATATAAAGAAAGAAAGTGCTAAAGTTGATACATATATATATATATAACAGAAGTACTAAATTTGTTTTTATCAAAACAAGTCATATTTCAGTGACAGAAACTCTTGATGAGGAGTCTGGGCCAAAGTAGTAGCGTACTTAGGCATTAGTAGATATTCCAATGTCTTGTGCTTGGAATGTCTGATCCCAGAGGTAGAAGAGACAGGATGTTGTGGCTGTATAAAACTAGATAGAAGTCCCTACTGATGAACTGCATTGCATCTGACTGTGCCTAATGAAGAGTGTGAGAAAATTAACAATAGAAATATGAGACTCAGAATAATTTCTCAGAATATTTTCTCTCTGCTCTATTGTTTTTCATGTCTTCATATTTCATAGCCTCAAATAGGTTTAGTTTGCATTTTTTTTCTAATCCTATACGGATCTCATGAAAACTTCCATTATGTAGCAAGTTGTTCTGTACGTGTTGTACAAAGAAGCATCTCCTACTGCTTTAATTGTGCTTGGTTTTGATTACAAGGTCTTGATACCAGATCTGGGTTACAGGGTTAGTTTGAGTTCTTCTAGTGTTTGTATTGGAAGAGACAATGAACTACGGTTTTCAGTTTTCTTTTTTCAAGACACTTGCTGATCTGAAGAGTCTGTCAATGTTGATTTCCTATAAGCAAAAATTGAAGCAGCTTTTACTGCACCTATTTGGGAAATGTATTTGATACTGCACCAATCCACCAATCTATATAGTCTCAATTCCACTTTTTCAACTTAAAAACATTGTCAAAATGTTACCATACTGTGAAACAGGGATGGTAAATGCTTGTATGCACTGTGGATTGTTTATGCCCTACGGTAAATATCTGACGTGTCAACGTGATGCAGCTATGGGAGTACTAAACACAGCACAGACATGCTAGCATAGCAGCCACCTTGGCTAACATGTTCTGTGGCTCCAGAGAACTGAACAGTTTTGATAGAGTACTACAGGAATGTAGATCTAATGATGCGGGTACCCAGGATATCTCTGAATATCTGAAAATGCTGTGCTGCCTATCTGCACAGCAGTGCGTCATAGACACCTCTGAAGTGCCAGGTAGTAATACCGCTGTTGACAAAATATCAGGACGGGTCCCACAAGCAGCTTGTGGGAGCCACCATGGGTTACCAGTTCTGCAGAGAAATTAATGGGGACTATCTGCTTTTCTTGTTTTATGAACTTGTAATAGATTTAGTAAGTTCCAGTGATGAGGCACTCAATTATATCGTATACATCTCCTCATTTGACACGTGGTAAATGTAATCCTTAAATTTCTCTTAGTTTCTCTTGGGTTTTCTACTGATTTATTTACAGTTTTGAAGGGAATTTACAAAACTTTTTTTTTTAACCATCTGCCAAATTAATTTGAAGTATCAATCTCTTTTGTTTATTCTCTCCAAGCTTCTATGCTGAAAGTCTATCAGATTTATTATTTCATTCATTGGAGAAACACTTATTGAGTTTTAACAGATGTTCAAATCCTTTAATATCTAGAGTTTGCAATTCCCCCTTGGTCTTAATGAGTTTCTTCTGTACCTCTGGGTTATGAGACATTTATGTTCTTGCAGAAAATTTGATTTCTCAAATCTCCCATCAAGGGTGAAAAATCACTTACCTCCTGCAACTAATGCCATACTTGTAAGGAAGACACCCTTGTAAGCAATGCCTGACTGTTACTGATCTGTCTGGTACACACTTCCCTTGATGAGTGCTGATGATCTTCCTAGTGGTAGTTGAAAGTCAGAGTCAAAATTAGTACAGACATTGTTTTTCTCAAGACTATTTAGAACCGGGTATAAACATACTGTCCTCTGAACAAAACTACAGGGGAAAGTGAGTCTTATTGAACTATTCTGAAGCGAAACATACTTTAAGCATTTCCTGTACAAATAATACAATAGAATTCCAATATAGATGTTCCCAAATCATGTGGAGGTCTATTAAGAGAATCATTTGGGCCTTATCATGAATCAAAAAGTAGAAGATGAGAAATTTTGATATTGATCCAAAATATGTGCTTAGTTCAGATTGGTATGGATTTGCAGAGAGCATTTGGTACCTCATGAAGGATACTGGGACAAAAGGAGCCTTCGTTATGAAGAATATAGACAAGGGCATTTCAATCTTTTTTTTTTTCCTTCTGGGATTACAGCACGTCCCTACACATAAACTTTACAGATGATGAAGTTCTCTGATTAGCTGTTACCTGAAATGGAAACTTGCTCCTTTCCGTATCCCATATACACAAAGGATAATTCAGAGTACGGGGACTTCATCTGGCATGTAGCAGACCTTGATTCAATTTTTGCTCCTCTCGGTATCTGGAACAAGGGCAAGAGTATGGCTAGCTTGGTCAATGACACTATCTACAGTATGACTTTCTTACAGTGAGCCTAAACCAGAGACTTAAATGTTGCTTCCATTTTTTAAATGGAAATAATGTTCTATACATGGGATACAAAAAGGAACAATATTGGTGCTTGATATGAAGACTGTGTCTAAATTAGCATAACACTAGTTAGGTGTGGATAGCTTAAGATACTTTCATAAGTATCCTAAAGGTTTTGATCCAAGTCTGAACACCAAATTTTTGCTTAAAACCACTTAAGAAACAGAAGGTTGCCCTTTACACAATGCAATATCCAGGCAAGAAGGTATCCAGGAGAGGTATCCAGGAGAAGCTTGGATACAGTCCTCAAAAATTGTCAGAAAAATATTTTATATGCCAGAAGGGTTTACATGAGATTAGATCAATGTTTGCCAGGAAAAAAAAAATAGATAGATAGATAGATAGATAGATAGATAGATAGATAGATAGATAAAAAAGATAAAAAAGATGGAAGAAAAAGATAGAATTATCTAGGTAATTGTAATGTGGCAAACTTGATGCTTAATCTTGAGGCGTGAAGATAAGCAGCAGCCTTGGGTGGGGCTAAGTATTGAGTCTAGCAACACCTCAGTCCTCCTTTCTACTCTTCCTTGAGCATTTATAGTGCTACTTCTTAAGACTGAAGTTTGGGAATGAGAGGAGATCACAGAAGGGAAAAGGGTTTTTTTCTTTTTTTTTTTTGGTTGGATTTTGTTTATTTTCTGAAATGAAATTATTATTCTTCATTCTTCCTGCATATAAATTAGATTCTGAGTTTGAATATTAGTAACAGCAGCTTTAAAATTCATCACTTTGCAGTTGTTAAATCCATTTCCTCTTGGTTTGTCCCCCTGGCAACGAAAATTAAAAGGCAACCATATGATGGAAAAAATCGCAGCTCATCTGAGCCTCTCTTTTTGTAACACAGGCAGAGATTCCGGCTGGCTCTAGACTTAACGTTGGTTCAAGCCAGAAAATTAGAAGCAGCAGCTTTATGAGTTACCAAGGACCTGGTCCTGTGCCCTGCACACCATGAACACTTAAACGTTGGAGCAAAAAAATGGAGACGGGGTTAATGACAGTTGTGACAACATCTAGCTAGGAAATTAACTGCTTTCTGTATATAAAATTGTAAGTACAGACAGGCATGCATGTGCAATTACTTGAAATTCTTACTTTTAATTATTATGGTAGCTGCTGACACAGACTGAGCAGCTGAGGGCAGATCTTCCCATGTTAAACGTCCAAGTCTTTTATAGCTTCTCATGACATTGCAACAGTGAGAAGGAATCCTTATCTGTTAGTGAAGCAGCTGACCAAAACCAGTAAGTATATTTGAATAGAAAAGATTTATTGAATCAGCTTCCTGCTCTAACACAACTCTTTTAGAGACATGCTAAATATGTATTTATTTAATTTGTTGATTTTTTTTTAAGGTTAAACTTCTATTTAAAAAAATAGAAAGTAAAATTGACCTTACAAACAGTTTTTAGATGCTTATATAAATGAAATGATTCCATAAACATCAAGCTTCTTTCAGCTTTCAGTCAGCTTGAACCCATTTTCCAGTTGTGCTCATTTACAGCTCTCGTGGTGTTTTCTTTGTGGTATTTATGAATCCTAAACTTCTCTAGGCTGGCTACTTGGGAAGGTAAGTCTGGTACCAACCGAAGCCATTTGTAAGGACTTTTATATCAGCGAACCTGCCGATACCTTAAAAACTCTTTCAGGAACAGGCAACCTTATTCACACCTGGGCTCACAGCTTGTACCTCAGGGGACCAGAAGTCATCTCCTTTCATCCAACTTGTGTGATAGGAGATATTCTCAGTCTGGGAAAGCTCCTTCACTTCGCCTGTCTTCGCAGGTACTGACTTTGCTAGGCAAAATAGCATGGGACGAACCGGTAAATTGCTAAAAAAGCCTGTTTGCTGTGCAGTGTTTTCAAGAGATTAAAGCTGCTTTCTTGGGAAAAGCTGGTCGGTCATCCTTAAATGACTGTTTTCGGAAATGACTTAGAGGTGGAATGTAGAGATTGCATGTTCTTAGGCGAGGTGATGCAAACTTCCTATGTTTAAAATTTAGATTCTCAAAACATCCATTCTCTGCATCAACACTGCAATGGTAATTCCTAATCTGTAATAAGCAGGTATCCAGTTATGCTATTAACATTACTAAATTTAGTCTTCAAGTAGAGAGTAGATACATCACAAATAAGATGAAAGATGGATATACATGCATTTTTGACTGGGAAAGACCATGCAGGCCTAAGCAGAAACCGTCTCCTTGTAAAAGCACCTTTAGACACATTATCTGACCTGCTGAGCTACTATGTGATAGTATCCAAATACCAGCTATTGTAGTATTTGTCTAGTTTGACTAGTTATGTGGACACTACCGCATATGAAATGATGACATTCATGTGATAAACTGCAGAGCCGTATGACAAATTGAGTCTAAGCATACAGGCCTGCTTTACTTTAGTTCCACTAATTCATCTTCAAGACAATTCATACTGAAAATAAATCAACCTGCCGGAGAAATATTTCCTTTTCTTCCTACAAATATGGCTTCCTCCCATCTATAATATGCTCTAGGTTAGCTGGCTGTAAAGCTAGTCAGTTATATGGCCTTTTTCACACAGACTTATATCATTGTCACAGATACGACTGCTTAGAGAAGAGATGCTATCGTTTTCAAATATATAGCATTAACAGGAGCAATAAGATCCCCACCTGGTCAGTTCTTCCCGCTCCATTTCTTAGAATCTCAAAGCAAGTTCCTGTACCTATTTTTCTAAAACAAAGTTTATTAAAAAGATATCGTGCCCTTTTAAATACTGGAATAAATGTTGCATTGATGAGTACCCCATATCACATGTTGCTTATGCACTGTGTCCCCTGAAGCATTTCTGAAGAAAGTCGTTTAAATTAGACATTCTGCAACTGGAGCCTGTCAAACATGTGGCCACCTTGAGGAAAACACAACACTTTTAAAAATAGTCTTAATCTGACATAACCAGATTCTCCTTGTAGGTATTCTGTGTCTGAAAAATCTGTGATAAGGTTAATGCACTTTGTCATTTATTTGGCTTCAATTCATGGCTATGGGCAAGGCCTGTGGTTTTAAACAATCCTGTTTGTGTGTAAATAAATGCCCTTTTAATGTGTCATAATTTCAAGTATTTTGTTTTGTAGTTATGAATAATTAACATACCTTTAATGATTTTTTTTACTCTGTTCTACCTTCTGGGGCATACTTTCTCTTCCAGACACATGTGTAACCTCCAATAGCAATAATAACAGTCATGAAGTATGTCTCCAGGGGAGACAATTTCCCTAAAAACCTTTAAAATGTAAATCTATGCAACATCCTTGCCAAAATGTATGCTCCAGTAAGTGAAACTAATATTCTGTACTTGCCAGCATAATAATCCAAAATGGAATAAATTCCAAACACCAAACTTAAGAAAAAGTTCGTAATTTTAACTTCGCATAATAACATGCATGATGCTACTTCCAACTCCATAGCTACTTCTTCCCATCTGACTTTTGAAGCATAACTTTTATGTTGAGGTGAGGGAGGAGAAGAGTGTTATGTTTTATTTGATTGTATGCTTCTGCTAGTAAAACTTCTGGAAAATGTATTACAAAAGTATTATGTTCTAATCAGTTCCATGAAAAAGAAGGAAAAAAATACTGATGCTGACTTGTTTGGACAGATAACATGCATAACTACACGCTTAATATATTTAGATTAGTAGTTATAACAATTAGGAACACAGACATCTTTGATCTCAGATGGGTTTTCTACTATTTAGTTTTATTTAATGCAGTGGATTATTCTTAACGCACACATCTGGCAATAACACTGGATCTATAATTATTGCTATTTTCTAACAAGGAAGATTGTTATTAGTTGTGTTTAACCCAATTATGAATAAATGTTCTATTTGAAAGTATGGTACTGTGTCTATGTCTATACACATTCACATGCACATATAGTGGCAAAATTATGCTGTAAATATTGAAGGGTAAGGTATAAAAGCTGAATTTCATTTTACTTTTAATTAAGATAATATTTACAAAAAAAAAAAAAAAAAAAAGATTTACTGCATTTTTTCCTGGTGTTTTCTTCCTAAGACAGAAACAGAATTTGTCAGGGAGGCCAATACTTGCAGACCTATAACTATGCCTATATAAATAGACAAATATACAAATACATAAACATACAAACTATACATATGTGTACATACATACATACATACAAACATACACACATAAGACATATCTATAACATCCAACAACAATGTCTACAGACAAATAAGCAGCGTGAATAAACTAAGCTGTGATGAGCTTAGAGAAGGGAAGACCGAGAGAAGAGCTGATCAATATACATGTAAGTACCTTAGGGGAGAATGTAGGGAGGATGGGGCCAAACTCTTCTCCGTGGTGGCCGGTGACAGGACAAGGGGTAAGAGGTGAAAGTTGAAACACGGGCAGTTCCACCTCC
>JAWLRI010000157.1:3057016-3096264 GCA_034781795.1 Crypturellus tataupa
GGCGCGGTGCCGCAGGCAGCAACGCTGCGGCCGGAGCCAGCAGCCCGCGGCCTCCTGCCCGCAGCGGCCTCCCGCCTCGGGCAGCACCCGGCCCTGGTGGACGGTCCCAGCGCTCCGGGGCGGCTGCGGCAGGGAAACGCAGCCCGGCCCTCGGGTGTTTCCCGTTCGTCATCCTCATGCTGTTCTCCGCAGGCAAGAAACACACTAGAACACTGCCTAGGGTTCCGTCCATCACTGCGTTTTTTCAAATTTTTAATGTTTGGTGTGTAGAGACTGGGTTGCCTGAGGTGGAGTGATGACAAATTATAGGGAAAAAGTTCATCGTACTGTATGAAGAGGAGAAACTAAATTTGCAGTGGATGATGTGGTTTATGGCTCTGGGAACACACGCTCAGAAGTGACGCCCGAAGCCTTACCAAGCCTTACATTTGCTGAAAATGTAAATTAAATTCTCAGTACTAAGCATTAGCTGTGAAGTTAAGGTATACTTCTCTACTTGAATTCAGCCACCCAAACCATAAAATGAAGCAAGTAAATTTCCAGCAAAGGTATCAGATGTCCTCTGTGCAGTAGCTTTAGGGTTGGGTGGTACCTGTCCAGTCCAGCTGCGGCAGGAGCTTTGGATGTCCCCCTGTGTGCTGGTGTGAACACCGCGACATGCAAGTGTTGGTGCCTGCGTATTCCCACATTCATGGCAGCTCTTTAGCAAGGAGCACGTGACATCTCCGTAGAACCATTTCTTTCCTGGGTTTTAGATTAGAGTCTTACCTATTTCCTCCTTGCTTTATTTGAGCACTTGTAAAGAGCACTCTGAAACAGGACAAAGATGAAAATAAGAAAATAGGCAGTAAATAATAATAAAAAAGCTTAAAGAAATTCAATTTCTAGTATTTTCAGAGGCTTAGTCTTGTACAAGGCCATGCTTTATTGTTTTCTTTTTGGTTGATTTGTTGGGTTTGTGTTTCCGAAATTCTTGCATTGCTGGTTAGTGGAAGTTGCAAGGCAGGGCGCATGAAGGGTGATCCAGCGTTTTGGCCAAGCTCTGCCAGATTGAGGAAGGAGACAAGATGTTTCCTGAACATTTGAAGTTGGGCATGATCTAAATGGTGCCAACCCGAGAAGTGGCTCGCTGCAAGGGGATAATACTGCCACCGTTAGAGACCAAGGTAGCTAAATATATTTTGGCATTTCACGGGGACCTGGACTGAAAGTTGTAGTGGAATCTCTTTCAGATTTAAATATAAGTGACAGTTTAATAAGTTGTTCATTAGGCTTTAATTAGTGAGATTTGAAAGTTTTGTGAACTCAGGAGAGGGTCACCTTTTAGGAGAGATGGGGCTAGAAGAGAGGATGGAAGCTGAGGAGCAACAGTTGCAGTTTGTTTCTGAATCCTGCTCATCTGTTCCAGGCACCAGAACAGAAGTAGGTCACAAAATGAGACCTGCTTATGGGTATGTAGCAGCTTCATCAGTGAATTTGAGAGTATTATCTCCTGGTAATACCACGTGGAGCGGCCATACACAGCAAGCATGGAGATGACAGATTCCCTTTGAACAACGAGTCTGGAAAATAGCTTGAGAGATCTCATAACAGGTTTTGCTGGCCAAAAAATTCCCCCAAAAGCCCAGAATATAATTGTCTAATTTTCACATAGACATACTGTTTGCATTCCTGTAACAATTGCTACCTTATTTTAGGGTCTAACGTAGTAGACTTCCTGTTTTTTTTCTTTCCTACAGATAAGTGGCTTTTTAAGCACTCTGTGAAGATCTGAGGACATGTGCATTTCCCCTTTAGCGGTGGTGTTTTGGCATATGCCACCTGGTTTCCTTAAAGCTTCTGTATGTTAATTGGAAACTGATCCCTTTCAGTGCTGGTGTGTGTTTACCAGGAATCTCCTGAGTCTGCACTTCTGGCATGCACAGTGGTGCGGTCTTACTGCCTACCGCTTCATCTGAATGTCCATGAGGCACGATGACTTTTAATCTGATGCTTTGATGCTTATTTATAGTGCTTTAAAGGCTCTTCCTTAAATAGGCAAGCGGTGTTTGTTTACACTGCAAATCTGCCATTGTGGAGTTAGCTAGTTTGAGCAGGAAAGCTCTAGAACATGAACATACTTAGTGGAATTTTTTTTTTTTTTTTTTTTTTTTTTTAGAGAAATGCTGTCATGACTTCAACAGTTGCTCGAACTGAGGAAGTAACAAAGTAACCAGATGTTTTTTTCTGCCTCTTAATATCTTTAGTTTTTCATAAGCATTTGTTTTTTTGATGCTGAAGAGCAAGCTCAGTGTTTGACAATAAGGGAGCAATGCAAAATAAAAATAGAAACAGTGATATGTTGAGCTTTTCAAATGCCTAATTAATGCTTTCTTTTTCAAACAAAATAATGATATTCAGGCTGCAGTAGCAAGCCTTCTCTGTCTCCTATTTCCTTTCCTTTCTGTCTCTCACTTATGCAGCTCCTCCTCCGCTCAGCCCAGGGCCCTGCCAAAACAAAAGAATCTTTTCCTTGGCTGGGCTGCATTCCTCGGATTTTTTTTCCTTGCGAGTCTGACCCTGGTTATTTCCACACGATGAAGGACTGGAAAAGCGCCCTGCCTGCAGTGCAGCTGCGTATTGCATCCCATGTGATAGCTGGGTGATAACTAAGCACCGCAAAGCGGATCCGGGAAAGATGCAAAACGGAGAAATTCCATCTTTCGTGATGTCTGCAACTTGCCCTCTAACTTGTGCTTCGCGCAAGTGAATGAGAACCTCCGGTTATTATTATTTTGAATGCCTTTTGGCAAAAACAGTAACTCTTCTGTGTTTTGGAACAAAGTATTTCACGCGCTCATGAAACAAAACAAAACAAAACAAACAGTTTTGGGAGGTGCCCGGTTCCCCTTCTCGGAGCTGCCAGGGCGCGGGCCGTCTCTGGAACCTCTGATTGCTGCTTTTTCTCCTTAAAAGAGGAATTGGGGGGAGGGGCGGGCGCAAAGGAGGCTCCTTGGGAAATTCCTCACTCTCCGCCTCCCCGTGCAGGGCTTTCGCAGGGCCCGAATCGCACTTGGTTGCTCTTGTTTTCATTATCGCTGGTGCGCAGTAGGGCCGTTCTGTTGCTCCTCTCACCCGGATAGCCGGCGAAGTGTTGCCTCGTGTTGCAAGCGATCTTACAAGGCCCTGACTCAACTCCTAAAACGCCGAAGCACCCAGAATTTGTTATTTTGAGTGCTGAGACTTAAAAATGTTGATTCTGCTCCTTTAAATGATGGCATTCCACAGAAGGTTTTTTTAAAAATTATTATTAAAAACAACTGCACGTGAGCACTACGTGATTGATTTAGCATCTAACTGTCTGTAGCATAACTTTTATCATCCTCTGTGGTATCAGTGAATCTTCTTCTCGCCTAATGCCAAATTATGCCAATATTGCAGATGTTACATACAGTAAAGAGAAAGTCAATCAAGGCAAATTAGCATAGGCCAAATTATAGAACAAAGGAATATTCTTTCATGTAGCAGTTATGTAATCACAGGGCTATGAAGCACTTTCATCATGGAATTATAGTGATTTTATTACTTCCAAGTTGTGCAATTTATATGTTATGAAGAATTCTTTTTGCAACCACAAGAGCATCGTCTTTCTAAGATTTCTGCTTGTGGTTTATTTTTCTCTCAGGAATGACCTATACGAGTCTGATTAGTAATAGTACACACCAGGTCTTCTCCACTTTTCCCTGCTCGGAGACATGATTTGGGGAATGTGAGAGATGGGGAATTAAAAAGAGAGAGAGTTCATGTCACTAAAATAGCAGCATTTTGAAAGTGTATTTCTTATTGAAGGCAGGAAAGGGAAGATTAATCTGAGATAAATGTTTTTTGCATACAGACAGATAAGAAACACTTTATTCTCTTAACAGTTTGCTTTTTTATTTTTTCTTCCTTAAGAGTTTCAATAACAAATCAGAAGTCCGTTCATGTCAGGTAGGATTTTGGTATTAAACATGTTTTCCATTCATCATTTAACACTACTTCCTTAAAAACAGCTGTACTCTGAATGAATCCACTATCAATTACTACACAAGATCTATTATGTCCCACTGCATTCTAGATATCCTGTGTTCAGTGTTATTGCAATTCTGGGATGAAGCATTTAAAGGTCTAATTGAACTGCTGTAGATTGGAGAGTGCCTTTTACTTTTATGTGAAATATGCAGCATTTCTTTTCAGCAATATTTCAATTAGTAAGAAAACCTTGGCCAGAGGAATGGCTTCGTGCTGTTTTCTGCAATGAGCACAGTGATTTAGAAAAGGAAAATCTGTCTTTGACTTTATAACATCTGTAATACCAGATACATAGGTACAGTGCCCTTGAACAAAAGCAACATGTAAAACAATATGTTGTAAATGTAAATGTTGTTGTAAACAATGTAAAACTTGTAAAAACAATTTGGGTTTGAGTCTTGGAGGGCACAACAACATGCCTTGGAAGTGTAAGTATTTTTAAGCAGAAGCAAAAAGTGAATCCTGCTTATTTTATTGGTGCAATCAAATGATTAGTAACCATTTGATCCATCAAAAATATTTTTAGTGAGGAACATGACAGGGACATGTACTAGAAAATTTTAAGATAAGGATATTAAAAACATGACATTTATTCTATTATGTATTTTTAAAGCATCTAGGCTGAGAATGAGTTGTATGAATACAACAGTGACTTTTTCATGACAACAATTTTAGCAGAATGATATAATTAATTTAACAAAAGTGACATACTTAAAAAATTGAAATTGGCACGAGTCATTTAGTGTAAATTGAGTTTAGAAAGTAATTTAAAAATTGCTTATGAATTTTTTTTTTTGATATTTAAAGATGAAGTTTTGAGGAGAGTTCCTATCTTCTGTATTGAATAATGGAAAGCTGAACTATTAAATGTATTTAGTACCACACTATCATAATCTTAAACTGAATTATTTTGCTAGTCAAATATGATACAGATTGATATGAAAGAAAGTATTTCACATTGACAGTGTGCAAGCAGTGAGACAACAGACTTCTGCTTTTCCCAAGGCATATTCATTTGTATAAAGCACTGTCTCCATTCTCCCACTTCCAAACCCTGCTTTGGATGGGTCATCAGGGTCCTGGTTGGAAATGGGCCAGTTGGAGATTTATATTATTTTTTGATGTGAGAGGAGGCTGTCCTCTCGCAGCCCTGCCTTTAAAAGTGAGGTTGTGGTTTTGAAATCATCCTAATGTTTTTAGATTTGCATAGTAGTTTTGTATTTATCTATTGAACTCCACAGAGATTCGTAGTGTCTACTTTCATATATAGTGGTGCAGAAACCCTACTCAGTGAAATTTTAATGGGGCCTTTGTTTTCTACAAAGTTGGTGAGGTTCCTCCAGAATACAAATCATTTTTTTATTGTAAAGTGATTGATTAATTTATATTTAAAAATCTGTGTTCTGTTTAAAAAGCTTGTTTAGACCTCTTTTAAAAGAGTACTTCAGGCTACTGTGCTCATATTTTAACCAAGAATTGTCTAACCAATTGCTGTTTGGTGCTGTTTGGTCAGTAGGATTAGTTTGTCTGTGGCTGTAGATCTGTAGTGTTTCCCATCTTTTCCAGGTGAATATTACACCTTCCATCCACAGCGGGGGAGAGTTCCCGCAGCTTCTCCATCACGGAGTGAGCGCGGGCTCCTCGCTGCACAACGAGTCCTACCTGCTGGCTCAGCAGAACGGCAGCGCAGCCAACGCGCTGGAGGCGCCCGCGAGGTCTGTCGCTCCACAGATCAATGGGAAACCCTCTAGCGATGACTTTGAGCAGCTGATCAGGAATATGTCCCAGGTAACTCTCACTGGGTAGCCACGGGTGTGAAGCATTGTCTGTCTGGTAGGTTAAAATACGTGCCTGCTTATTCTAAGGGAATCGAGTTATTAAGAACACCTCAACTCTTCTACTATATGAAACAAAATCAGCCTTCTAATTTGAAGAACAATTATTAAAGGAGAAAATTGTCTTGGAAAAATAGGCTTGATGCTGACGCTTGTTAGTCCTTAGCAGCTCATCTCAGGTCTGCGCACCATGTGTAGTGTGTTTCCCACTGCACTTATGCGTAGCACAGCTGTCATGCATGAGGGATTGCTTGTCGTAACATGTTTTTGATTGTGTAATTAATTAAAATCATGTTTTGATATTCAATTTCAAATAAGATGAATTTTCCTTTCTTTTTGTTTTTTTGCACTTTGTTCTCTAATCTTAAAATTATTCCCTATGGTGAACCAAAATTGTGTACGAGACCTTTTAGTTTCTGGGACTAATTTTGGCCCGGGATGTATTCTAGCATTTTTTACTTAACCTTTAAAAGATGTAGGAGGTCTTCTGCCATTCTCCTTGAAAAACTTCTATGTAGTCCTGTATTTCCCATTTTTATGTATTCATCATGTTTTTTCTAGTTCTGCTTCAAAACTATGCAGTGCCCTCTAAAAGTGGATAGATATGAGTCCTGCATTAGCCACCTCTGAGCTCAAACTTTTGTATGAAGCTAATACAATTTTTAATAATTGTAGCAATTATTTTTTTCCTAACTTTCTTTTCCTCAGGGTTACAATAATTTTTATTTCTCAAATCTTTTGTATTTTCAGCTTGTGTGTCATACTAAGAAATCAAAACTGAACAACTACATTTCAATTATTAGCTTGTTTAGTCCTGTGCAGCCGTAGCAGTCAAAGTGAAACCCATTTATACTCTCATGCTACTTTTCAAGATTTTTAATATTTGTACCCTTTTCTTTCCTCTACTGAACAGGGTCGTCCTGTTGAGACCATTGAGCTTACTAAACCGCTGAGTGGTGGTCTGGGCTTCAGTGTTGTGGGCCTAAAGAGTGAAAACAGGGGAGAACTGGGAATATTTGTTCAGGAAATCCAGGAGGGAAGTGTGGCACATAGGTAAGATTACTAATACAGTATTTCACTATACAAAGTGTTAACATGACACTGTAGGTTTGATGATTTTCTGGCAAAGTGGTGTGCTATCTGTTAGTCTAATACATTCTAGCAGCCTATACATTCTAGCAGATTTAAAATTACTCATTACTGCAGTTTTTACAGCATTGGAACAAGGAAGGCCTGATCTATGCCTGAATTTTTCTCCGATGCAGCTCCTCTCTGGTATACTTATGGTATCTCCCTTTTGAAAGGGAAACAGGGAGGTTGCAGTTGTGGGCAGTAGATCATAGAGAGCTGTGAGCGTAGAATACAGATTTTAACACCATTAATTACACTGCAAAAATAATGTAATGCAAAAAAAAAAAAAATCCAGTGCAATTAATGATATTGTTTGTGGGGTAAGGTGACACTGAACAGGTGTCAGAAATGCAGCTGTTGAGTCAAGCAATGCCTGACCTGAAGTCCTTGGGCTCTTAAAAAAGAGGAGGTTCCTAGAAACTCAGCAATAATAATAGCTTACTGAAAGTACCTTTTAGACGTTAATCCTGATGCCAGGAGTCCTGCTGGGGGGGAAAACCAAAGGTGGGGAGGGCAGATCTCTGCTGTAAGAACAGCCTGTAGCAGCAGAGCCAGCCCTTTGTAGACTCATGTGTTGCCATGAGGTGTGTGGCCATGCTGGTCAGGCCCCTGGTGATGGTTAGAGCTCGTGTGGTGCCATCAGCGTGTTGTGCTGGGGCCAAGGCATCATCTCCGTGCTGTTTGTCACTCTCCAACAGGGAGTAGCTTTCTGATGGCTCATGTGTCAGTGTTGTCCTTTTAAGAGTGGAGAGCATGGCCTACAGAGTTAACTTAGCTTAAGAAAGATAGCTTCTTGTGTGTTGTTATTGTATGGTCTAATTTGCCTAAAGTACCCTTTCATTTCTCAGGTTTTTATTCTCTCTTCAAGTGGTCTTTGCTTTTGCTTCTCTTACTCCATGGAGACCATGTCTGTAGATACCTATCAATATCTACGCTGAGGCATATCTAAGACAAATCAGGTCCTGATTCACTCTTGAGAACAGACCTGTTCAACAAATGCTATAGGTGCATCACTAAAAAAATCTAGGGCAAAAATAAATCTAGAGCACTCAGAAAGATGGTTCAATTTCACAAACAAAATATTGCAGCTTGAAGCTAGATAGCTTTTCTCTGAATGAGTATTTTGGCATCTGTGCTATAGTTGCACATAAAGGCTGGTACAATAGGCACTTGTTTTTGTTGCTGGCCTTTGTCTCATCGAGCATTGCAGCTTGGTGATTCTGAACATGTGACCTCCAGAGTCTTTACTTGTTTCATGTAGAAATAATATAAGCGGGGGAGAAGTCACAGGGTAACCCGTGTGTGTTCGTACCCTTCCTTTGAAGTAGGCCTGGGGAAAGGCTCAGTATGTGATTTTACAGTAGTGCTTCCTTTATCGGTGACTGAAGAATTGTCTTATAATTTATGCGTCTTTTTTTTTTTAATTTAAAAAGGATTTTTTTTTTGATTTTGTGCAAAACAAAATTAGTTTCCCTAACATCTTGATGAAAGTGTGTTCCACTCTACGGTTTGCTGAATTTTCAGAATGAGGACACTGAACAAAGTAGAGCCTTGGTCTGCTAAGCAAGAGGCTCAAAGTGAGGAATAAACATAAGTTCCCAGGCTATGGTTGGGAGCGACTGAGATCTAATATGCTTAGTCTCGGATGGGGGTACCAGGAGAAGAAAGCTGGCTAGGGGGTAGCAGCCAGGGGAGAGTGGCAGTGGGATTAGCTTCAAAGGAGGCGATCACCAGGGTGCCGCTGCAGCTCCTTGTAGCAAAACTGCAGGGAGAGATTAAAAAGGGGGGAAAATAGAGAGCTGGATATTAAAAATACTGGAAAATTGTCAAAATATTATAATTTTTGTGGCAACACTTTTTTTTTCTTTCTTTCTTGTTTGTTTGTTTTGTTGTCCTCCCCCACTCTTCATGCCTATGTGACAGAGATGGAAAGCTGAAGGAAGCAGATCAAATCCTGGCTATTAATGGACAAGCCCTTGATCAAACAATTACACATCAACAGGCTATCAGCATCCTTCAGAAAGCAAAAGATAATGTCCAGCTAGTTGTGGCCAGGGGCACTTTCCCTCAGCTCATCAGTCCTGTAGTTTCCCGCTCTCCATCTGCTGCTAGCACAGTTTCAGCCCATTCCAACCCGGTGAGTATACCCCAAATTATCTGTATTCAGTTCTGGGCATGAGTGCACTGATTGCGTGTGCTGTTTTGAGGCATTTTTCATAAGTTGTATGTGCATTTTCTCCACAATTCTTGACCTTTTTTTTTTCCTTCTGATATCTGTGTTGTACATTTTCCAGGCGAATAATGGAAAACATTTTGGGTTGCTGTGGAGATCTCTATCTTGGCCGTATTCCTTTCGCCTTCTGCCAAACTCTCGATATCCACCAATGCAAATAGAGCATGTTTGCCTTCCATTATAGAGCTTTATTTGGAGGTAGCAGTAAACAGCGTCTTTCTCTCTTTTCCCTCTCTGCTTGGGCAAGCAGAAATTTTGGGTGCATTGCCATCTAATCTGCACCACCAGCTGCACAGGTGCTTTCCTGTTTGTTCCTCTGTTGCCTTTTAACATAGAGCTCAAATAAAGCAGCAGAGAGAGCCGTCAAAATACCATGTGCAGTGGGAACATGTCAGGACCCACAGACCCAACAGACAGGACCCACAGCTCTCCTTTCTTTTGAAAGAGGTAGTGTTTCCAGATTCAGATGGTTCAAAACCAGGGTGATATTAAATGCAGAATTTTGTTGGTCTCTTTCTCGTGTAATGGACTGTGTATTTTTGCTTGCCCTGGGATGCAATAATTTATCTTCTGTTCCTGTAGGAAGATTTGCCTGTTCAAATACTTAGAGCTTTTATTTCAGAGAATTTGAAATAAGTGGTATATGTGATGTCTTGAAAAAGCAAATATTTTATTGTTTATGTTAACCATTAGCATAAAGTAGTTAGTGAAACTGAAAATGGTAATTTTCCTCTGAATGCAGATTTATACATATAAAACGGCTTAAAACTTTGTGCTAGCACATGAAAAGGCCTGCTTTCTTCCAGTATTCTGGTTATAGCCTTTCTCAATTTTCTCAATATAGCCTTCTTTCTCAATTTGATTATCCTCGTTATCTGTAAACAGCTTCTGTTCCTTGAAAAAACCCTTGTTAAACCAACTGCATTTTCTCTTTCTTTCTTTCTTTCTTTCTTTCTTTCTTTCTTTCTTTCTTTCTTTCCTCCTCTTTCTCCTTTCTCTCTTTCTTTCCTTTTTCTCTATTTCTCTCTCTCTCTCTCTTTCTCTCTCTCTCTTTCTTTCTCTCTTGCTCTCTCTTTTTCTCTCTCTCTTTCTCTCTTTCTTTCTTTTTCTCTTTCCCTCTTTCTCTCTTTCTCTTTCTTTCTTTCTCTCTCTCTTTCTTTCTCTCTCTTCTGTCTCTCTGTCTTCTCTTTCCTCCCTCCCTTCCTTCTCTAAGTTTCTCTCTCTTTCGTTAATCAATAGTTTATTTTTCGTGGATATCTTTTCGTTATAGTCTCTTAGCTTTCAAATGCCAGTGGAAAGCAGCTTATCTTGAGCTGTTCTTTTTCCTTCTGGCTTTTCTTTTTAGTCATTGTTGTATACTAAGACAACAGATTCCCAAAGAAGTACAGAACTTTTAATTTGCAGGCCCTTGGTTACTTCAGTGTATGTGCTTATACACTACTACACTACTACTGCACCTTCAAATTTTCGCTTAGTTTATGATGTGATCTATCTTTATGCTCAAAGGAGTCCTGTGAGCAGGCCAGTAATCAGTTCAGTACCATGGAATAGGAACCATCATTTGTGTTTCTTTCAGAGCAGTTGCTCTTCTGTTACAAAATGAAACCTACCACCAGAATTATCTCATTCTAATACTGTCAACATCAGATAATCCAAAAATATTTTTCTGCTACACATGAAGCAATTTTGCAAATATATATATCTAGTGCTGCTTTCAAACTCAATTCCATCTGTGAATTTGGCTTACATATTTTTATGATTGCCAGTTTGAACAAGCACGTATCTGAATGATCAGTCCTGTGAGAAACGCTTCAAGCAGTATTTTGTCACAGATCCCAGGTGGGCATTAACGTTCACAATCCTAGGCTGCTTCATAATGGTGAATTCACCATTAATTCATCAGTTAGGTTTTTGAGAGGCAAGACCCACTGCTCAGCTCCATTTTTTTTTACCACAGAAATTTCAGCTGTGATGGAAAAATATTATGGACAGTTATACCTAATGCAATTGTTAAAAAGATCCCATGCTCCAACCAATGTTTTGTCAATTTTCCATATTTTTGTCCTTATGTTAATCACTTACGACACTTGTATTTATTCATTTTAGGTTCACTGGCAGCACGTGGAGACCATTGAATTGGTGAACGATGGCTCTGGTTTGGGATTTGGAATAGTGGGTGGAAAGTCGACAGGAGTGATAGTGAAAACCATCCTCCCTGGAGGGGTAGCTGATCAGGTAAACTCAACTCAACCTAGCATTTACCAGTCAATACAGTGTGAAGTTTTTATTTATCTTTCTAATGCTGTTGAATAACACCAGCTTTTGTCCTCACAAGTGTGAGAAACAGAGCAAGCGTTTATTTCAGTAAAGGTGTATTTTGTGCATTGGTTCTCCATGTGTAAGGCCAAAAGCTAGATTAGTCTTCAAATCACTTTTTCACAACTGCCACAATGGGCCCTGCCTCGTGCAGACGCCTGTACGGGACAGAGACCCTCATCCTGCCCCAGTATGCTGGGACTCCTACGAGGAGAGCTGGGTCGGCTCAGACCGCTTGGAGCTCTGGTAGACGAGTGTCCCTCCGTGTGCTGTGCTGCTGTCGTGTCCTCTGCTGTAGCGCGGCCCTAGGGATGGGTAGGCACTGAGGCCAGTCAGCCCTGGGCATGGGGACCTCTTCCCCAGGAATGGGTTTCAGGTGGTGATGCTTGGAGCAGGGGGCAGAAGGATGGGGTCGTTTTCCACAACTGGCACTGCAGCAGCTCTCATGTAGGCTAGTTCAGGTGAAGCGTTTTTATTGTTAAAAAAAAAAAAAAGGAATAACTTTGTCAATAAAAATAAAAATAAGAGAATAAAACAGTATAAAACAGTGTCTTCAACCAGATAACTGCAAGAGAGAAATGTGTTTTTGTTGTTATTGTTTTTTGTTGCTGTTGTTTTTGTTTTTTTTTCTTTTTTTTGGAATCTAATCCTGAGGACAGATTTTTAAATAAGAGTGTAAAGCTTCAATGTGCTTGCACATGCTCTCATATGGAGATGAAATCTGGAATTCTGTAATGTATGCATATTTTTTTTAAATATTAGCAAGTAGTAACCACAATTGGAAGAGTTTTTTTCTTTTTTTTTTTTTTTTTTTTTTTTTTTTTTTTTTTTTAAGCATGCTCAGGAGTGTATCCACTTGAAAACATTTGTCCTCAGTATTTCTGTGGAAGTCTGTTGTAGAAGTAGCATGCCCTTTGGTAATCTACTTCTGTGTGCTATCAGGATTTTGATGTGGCATTCAAAAACTAAAGCTCCTTTGGACATATCTTAAAAGTTACAGCACCCGTGTAATAGTTTTCTAATGAAACTATTGTTTTGATTGAAATTTTAGTGATATACGGACAGAAATGTCAGATTGCTACAGACTATTTATTCGCAGTTGTTGTAACTCACTGTTTGCCTTCTGCAGCATGGCAGGTTGTGCAGTGGAGACCACATCTTGAAAATTGGTGACACGGACCTGGCTGGAATGAGCAGCGAGCAGGTGGCCCAAGTCCTGAGGCAGTGTGGGAACCGAGTGAAGCTGGTGATCGCAAGAGGTCCCATTGAGGACCCACCCCCGCCAGCGGTCCCTCCAGGCACTCCGGTACCCGCCTCCACACCAGAGAAACAGGTGGGTTCCAGCGGATGCACACACTGGTACTGCAAACTCACACTTAAACTTTTTTTTTACTGGAATACTTCGCACATATGTGTTTTCATTCCCACCAGCAGTTTTCTCAATATATACGCTGGGAGAATTTACATGCCAGCAGTAACAGTGCACTGCATCCTTGAAGCCTTTCAGGATCCAGGCACAGGGACAGAAAAACAATTCCAAATGACTTCTGGGTTGATTAATTAATTAACTTGCTCGTGGTTATGCAGCAACACATCGGGAACAGCAGAAACCGTTTGGACTCCTCTCTAGATGGAGCAGTCTGGCTCTGCGGCACTTCCCTACCTGCCCGTGCTTCCCTCTTGTTCCCATATCGTCGCTGCATCCATCAGGCAGCTCCTCCCCGTGCCAGCCAGCGCACAGATGCTGCTTCTCTCCAGCGTCGGCTGGCGCTGCGCGTTTGCTCGCTGTTTTCCAAAGCAGCAGCCGGCCAGCCAGCTGCTACCCCTGCTCCGCGGCTGTGGCTGCGCTCGCCCCGCTCTGCTGCTCCTCAGGCTTGTCACGGCTCCGTCAGCCGCTGCAGAGGTGCGGTAAACACCACGGTGTTTAGGCAACTTAAAGCCGCTATGAAACAGGTCATTTTTGTGCGTTTGCGGTAAAGCCTAGTTCCAGAAAGGTCAGGAGCAGTGTTGTTTCGCAATAGGGAGTTAAGAGCAGACACATGGAAATGTTTTGAATACGTGACATAAATGAATGAGATAAGAAAGAGGTGGTTTGTTTTGGGTCTAACACAGAATTTATACTCTACAAAGAATTTTTTTCGCTTCAGCTTTCTTGTTGTCTTCTCAGATACAAATTACATTTGAGATTAATCACTTAAAAAATTAAGTCTTCTGTGACAGTTCTTTGTGTGATTTTTTTACATATTTTACAGCTCCTTTACATCTTTTTACATCTGTCCATTTTAGTAGTATATAAAAGGGCAAAATAAGCAGATATAATAATCTCTTCTGTATGGACTAAAAGTTGGACTAAGGTATTTGTGCAGCTCTCAGAGGTGTGAAGGTCTGGCTGTATTTTGAAAGGGGGATTAATAAAATGAAAATTATTTATTTGTAAACTAGTGTATTAGAAGAGAAGCTGAATTTGATAATTTCATCTGTACTTGTTTCTTTATTATGTATCTTTCTGTGGGTGTGTGGTGTGACGTTGAATGCCATTTCTGCAGTTTTGGGGAGCATGGGCGGTATTATCAGGGCCGAGGACTCAAATGTCCCGGGGAGACGAAACCCAACATTTTCCCACCTTCCTCTCCAACAACTTTGAAGCTCTAAATGTATACTCATGTATTGATACATACATTCCAGTCAATTAGAGGATAAATATATTTTTTTTAAATAAATGTTTTAAAGTAGTGGAATTAAGTTCTTTGGTTTTTTTTTCTTTTAATATGAAAGCAATATTGTTGTAAAAGAGTTTTAATATGCACTCTCCTATGGTAATCAAACCACTTTCATTTGAAATAAATAAATGAATTCATTACCACCAAAAATCTTTGTTACAGAATTTCCAAGGACTGTAGTGAATGTTTGTGGTGATTGTCATTATATAACTAGCTGGAAGTGTAATTGCTACTTTCAAAAATAGAAATGTTAAGTCCTTCTATAAACAGGAAGCATTATTGTTTCAACAGAAGTATAATGAATGCTATTTCAAACTTGTTTTGCAGAGGAAAAAATGGCTAGAATTATTGAGCAGAAATTTAAGCAAATAGAATACACAATATATTTCTGATGATTCTTTTTTGTTAACAATTTGTAGAGCTGGTTAACAAACAATTTGTAGAGAAGGTCCACAACTGAAGTGAGCTACAAGTTAGGTAGGTGACAGACAGTGTTCAATTCATGCAGGTCCAGCTGTTTTGGTTACCAAGTAATGGTTTTGCTGGCTAGAAGGTTAGTACCCCAGGGACAGAGAGGAGAAGAGAATGTCATGATTCCAATTGCATTGTTAGCTCTAGTTAGAATATCTGTCAAAAATCAGGAGGGGAAAAAAAATAAAGAAGTAAATTTGCTGCTTTCTTGGTAAAACTTGTGTTCAATGTTATATTTTAGCATTAATGTCATCAAAAATGTGATGGACTATCTAAAAAAAAATTCTAATCTCTCTTTTCTTATTAGACAGAGGCTTCTGTTGACAGCTGTGAGGATGGAGATGGAGAGATGTTTAATGTGGAACTCACTAAAAACATCCAGGGTTTAGGAATAACTATTGCTGGTTACATTGGAGACAAAACATCAGGTAATGCCAGTATCCTGGAGCTTGATTCAAAATTTCTGTTGCTCAGAGCGGGCCAACCTGCACCATGCACTTAATAGCCATTTGGTATCGCACCTCCAAAAAAAACTTTGTTCCCTTAAACTTTTCTAAAGTATTTTTTTTCCTAAATATAACATCAACAACAAAATTATAAGATTCAGATTAGAAACATTCATTGGAAAATCCATGCCCTGGGTCTTGTATCTTTTTTTAAATTCACTCTTAATTGAAGCTTGACATAGGTATATTTTTTGAAAAGCATTTTCTAAAGTAGATTGATGAGGCAGCTTTTATTAGAAGTGGCTGAGCTGTTAAAATCATAGTTTCATTTTAAAAGGTTATGAGATAATGCAGTAATACTCTTAGCAATTTTAGGAGGGCTTTTTTCTTTTCTTTCAAAAAAAACTACAGCTAGAATGCTGCTTGCAAATGAGTTTCTCACAGTGACCTTGAATATAATAGATCTCAGTGTTGTTAGCTGACCTGTTTAGCTATTGGAAAATTCACATTAGTGTAGTAGTGTAGCCAACCAGTTGTTTGCTTTTACCCGTAATTTCAACTATATTTCTTATTATTCAAAATTGTTCAGTCTCACAGTTTGGCAAATACAGTACTGCTGTGAAAGGCTGATTGTATCATGGCACTTTGCTATGACTTTTACTAAGGTGTATATTTTTAGGAAAATAGTAGGGATAGGTATGTGCTGTATCATTATTGGTTTACAGACATAAGATTTTGACTTGGAAAAGCTGGACTAAATTTTAATGGTCCATTCACTTAACCTCCATAGGATGGGTAGTCAGTATATGTAATTCTACCTTATAAAATCTTCGAGTCAAACATTAAAGGTAAATTAAATTATGGAACATGTTTTGCTAGGTTATTTTCATTGAATTAATATTGGAGTATCACTAATCCAGATTTTAAATTATTTTGCTGCACATAGCTATTTAAAAATCTTCTTGCTTTTGGAACTAATTGAGCATCTCACATAATCCTACAACTTAAAGAGTTAACGTTTTTGTCAATGTTGGTGTCAAGATTTAGGTTAAATTAAACTGTATTTTTTTTTTTTTTTTTTTTCTGCAGAAAATGGGATTTTGAGATTGTTAGATTTTGAGTAGAATATGGGAATGTGAGAGGATATTAATCAGATTCAGCCTTTTGAAAAATAGGATGAAAAATATGTATGTTTTAGTTTAAGCATATACGTTCTTACTAGTTCCTTATCTTGCTTAGAGATGTGTTTTCTTTTTTTCTTTTTTTTTTCTGCCCTTGATTAATGTCCTTAGTATGAGATTTTTGAATTATTTGAATTATTTCTTTAATAAATTAATTTAATTTTCTCTGTTTTCTTCATCCCAGAACCTTCTGGTATCTTTGTGAAAAGCATTACAAAAGGCAGCGCCGTTGAACATGATGGTAGAATCCATGTAGGAGATCAAATTATTGTTGTAAGTAAACACAGAAAGGGAATTGACACAGTTATTTGAGTCATATATGGAACAACTTGTGTGCAAAAAGCTATACTTTTTAAAGTTGTAAAGTACGGCTTTCTTTTTTTCCTCTTTTTAAAATTTTTTTTAGCACATTACTTTTGGATTATACTGTTTGCAACTCTGTTTCTTAAAAACATGTGAGTGTCTGTGTCTGTGTTCCTTAGCAACGTGGACTGTTTAGAAGCTTAGTTAAGGCAAAATGTCATATTTGGTTAGACAAAAATGAAGCAATTTTTTCAAAAAAAAAGTTTTTTAAATATGTCACTAAAGTTTTGGTGCTTAGTATCAATATTTGGAAGAACTGCATAAAGCTATATTGTTTATATTGTGGTGAAAGTTGAAATGTAAATGTAGGGACAACTTTTTGTGTTTTTCTCAGATCTCACCTCTCACTTGTGTGAAGGAAGCCTTTAAAATTACTTATTATTTGTCCAGACACATATATACCTGTGTGTAGATAGGTGGAAAGATAGATATAATAACTATTTGTATGTTGAATACAAACTGAAATAGAATATAGTATAGTTGGACTTCTGCTGCTGCTGCAGTGCAGAAGGAAAAAATAATTTGAGTTCACGAAAGACATAGGAACAGTATTTTTTATTTCTCTCTTGCTTAAGTGTGGTAGATAAAAAATAACAGCTCATTTTAAATTATTTTATATTCAAAAGAGCTCTGGAGTTGGAAGAAGTTCAGAGGAAGGCAACAAAGTGATTAAGCGTCTGTAGAGATTGATTCTTCATGCAGGAAGGATTAAAATAATGGAATATGTGTATTGTGTAGACAGACTCAGACAACAATTGGTGCTAGCAGATAGATCATTGTCAGGCATACTTGAGAAATTAGGGTCACCAAGAGGTGAAAAGCAGAAAGGTGAGTTAATATGGAGCTTGAAGACTAAAAGAGAATTAAAAAAAAGGAGAAAAACACTAGACTAGCTCTGAGATTCGGAAAATAAAATTGATTTATTAGATAATGGGTTAACTTCAAAACGAACAGGTCAAAAATCTAATTACTTAAGATATTTTAAAAACAGACCACAAATAACATGTGGACAGATGGGATAGAATAGAGAAGTTGAACATACTTCGGTGCAGGGCTGGACCTCCCTCCTCTGAGGTTCCCATGATGTGTGAGCCAGGTGTCTCTGGTTGTCACCACCAGTGACATGTCCCTCAACATCTTGTCTCTTGTCTTACCTGGAGGGTTTCAGCCTTGCTGCTTTCCAACACTGCTGCCGGTGGGTGGCTGTGGGATGCTGCAGTGAAAATGCTTGGTGTATCCCAGGCCACTGAGGCTTTGGGTCTTTTTTGTTCTTGACCTTCCACTTGCTTTGTGCTCAGCAGAACAGCTGCTGAACCCTCAGTGTGTTACTAGGAGGAAAAAAAAAGTGACATTGACCATTTTCTATGGATGATGTCTTGCTGGCTAATAATCTGCCTGATCCTACAGGTGGATGGGACAAATCTCCAGGGTTTTACTAACCAGCAAGCAGTGGATGTTTTGCGGCACACGGGACAAACTGTTCGGCTCACTTTGATCAGAAGACGACTTAAGCAGGAAAACCACCCCCAGCCCCAGGAGGACTTCAGTGCTGCGGTGGAGAAAGATTTACTGCTCCAAATGATGGACAGCGGCACAGCCAAGGGTAACTAAAATGGACTTGGCTTCAAAGTTTGCATGAAATGGTTTTCTTACCAGTTGCTGACTGGAGGTAATGGGCCCAATTGGTTGTGAATAACCATTCCCAGTGGAAAGAGCTGTTGTCTGTGTGTACGCAGTTCAGAAGTCCACAGCCAGCAGTAGGTTTGCCAGTGGTGAGGGGAGTTTTCAGTAGATTCCCTTAGCATTTTATTGTGTGCATACTGAAATCCATACATCATACCTCGTAAATCATGGTGTTTGAACATCCACACAGATAACTGGATGTATAAACAGATGTTTTCAGCTATTTATGTCATAGATTGATATCAACAGAAGAATATTGTAGATCAAGCCATAATCACCCCTCCACACAAGATGTTTTGAAAGGCAGAGTAGTGTGTTTCCTATAGGAATCTTGTCATGCCTATATTCGGCAGAAATTATGAAGGAAATACTCAGAAAATGGAGTGTCTCCTGCCTGAAGTTGTTCAAGACCAGATGATAACCAACATCATACCTAAAAACGTATTGTAATAGAAGAGACTTCCTAAAAGCGGAAAGTCTGTCAAGTGCCCAGACCCCAAGGTATATGAGATTTTCTTTGTACTGCAGCAGATTGATTTCGAATTGCACACAACAGAGAAGAAGGAAAAATACAAGCACGACTTTAGCATGTATATACTAAAGAATGATAAGTTTGTGCTTCCAGTAACTCTTCTTTCAGTTGTAAAGAGAGGTGCACAGGTGTGTTTTCATTTGTAGTTTAAAAATGCAGAAGACAAAGCATTAACAGTAACCAAAATATCTTTAAAATACCACATTTCTTCCTGGCCTATTACACTGCTGCAAGGAGCCGTTTCCCAAACCTCAATCCTTTGAAGTCTTGTAGAAGATTAGACAGTCAGGTCAGAGAGTTTGATTATTACAATGCATAAAATAGCTGAGGAATCATCCTTCTTTTCCAGAAAACACTGAAACAGAGCAGAGATCTCCATCACTGCCATGCAGCACCAGTGTGGTAAACATTGGAGAGGACATCAAACAACAGGAAACAGGTTCCCTATGTTTAATACTTTTTTCTGTTAAAATGCACTTGGTTGTGCTTACACAGAGAGTGTGTGTTTTGTGTGCCTTTGCAGCCGCGGTGTGCTGTGTGTCTGAGGCTGTGCTGCTAGGAACTGGAAGGAACCACACATGAAAGTGTGCACGGGGTGCTAGAGAGCAAACACTGTCAGTGACAGCTGCTGCGTGTGCCAGAAAACAGTGGTTATGTCTGTGTGTTTGAGACACCGTATGAAGCAGCAGAGCTATTCATCTTTTTTCTTAGTCAGTAATGTGTTTTTCCTTGAACTACTTCATAAAGACTCTTCTCTCCTTACCGCCCATCCTGTCCACTGCCATGCCTTATCTTCCTAGCTCCCTGCAGCGCTCTGGCTACAGCTCCTGGGCCTTTTCCTCTTGCGATAAACTTCCCTTTGACAAATGCCCAAGTCTGCATTCATTTCAGTCTGTGTTCTCTGGTAATGCTTGACATTTGTTTGCTTGTGACTCGCTGTTATGGTCTAACTTTCTCATTTTCTTTACAGAAATTCTTACTTTCCAACAGATATTTCCTTATCTTCTTAAACTCTCAGGCAGTGCTTGTGTTTTGGAAGCTATATCTGGTGATGGATTTTTCAAATTGATAGGAATATAATGTGTGACATAACGTTTTCTTCTGGAGGTAGAGGGGAGCTGAAAAACATCAGTATATGAGTTCTGTAATATATATATTTTCTGTGTATCTTTTCATAACTTCTGCTGCTGTTATTCTAGCAAGCCAAACAATTTATTTTTAAGAGTTTCCTTTCAGACATTGCCAGGTATTCTGGCTTGGGGAAAGTACCACCTCATTTGAATGCCACACAGCATCTAAACAGATGGCTTTATTTTTAATTCATTTTCAGAGCACTGACTAGGTCTAAAACACCTTATAGAGCTATTAGGTACTTTCATTCTAACAGAACTCGATGTGAGTTGGCAACTGACCTGTTTATGTTTGTATGAAGATCCTAGCCTTTGCCTGTGATGAACATTCAAAACTTAAGAGTTTATTTTGATATTTTCTGAGTGTGCAGCACAGTCTTTGTAACTTAAATAATGAGTTTTCTGTTAAATCTGCTGTGTTCATTAGGTATTCCATCAAAATACTTTGTTTTCTGTTGTAGAATCTAAGTCCTTTGAATGAGGAGAAAATGAGCAGAAAAAAGACTATTTAGTTTGATCTTGTAGATAAACTTTCAATCAAGTTAAGAGTCACTGCACTTTGCTTTCTTGCCTGTTATTTTATTTCTCACAGCATGTCTCCTTTTCTTCTCAGCTCCTCTTCCCATAAGCATTTCATTGGTGGTCTACAACTGTGAGAATTACGTATGTGTGTGTGTGGATGTAAATCTAATGGAAAGGAAAAACATCCCTAGGACTTGCATTCTCTCAATGCCCTACTGGGTCCACAGTTAAAAAGAAAAAAGAGTCTTTAGCTTTCATTCTCAGTTTTGAAAACATTGTTTATTTGTTATTTTTTTTCATCTCAAACATATTCCATAAAAGCTAGTCCATATATATACAAGGTATACCCGAGAGGAGCAGTATGCAGTGTCATGTCTGTCAACCAAAGTGTCAACCAAATCCATACGAGCAGCCTGCATACAGCCTGATTAATTGCTTGGTGCATGTCATTTTTCATTTGTTTTATGCCTGTTCTCCTGGTAAGGTTACACTGACGTCCGAGGCTAGTTTAAATATTTGCCCTTTGAAGAAATACACTTAGTTTGGGAGGCTGCAGGTTAGGTTAGTGATATTGGTCCGTTTGATCCCCAGGCCAGCGGCGAGGTGTAGAGTAGGAAATGGCCCTGAAGACACAAGAGCTGAGTAGCGATTTTGGGCATGGCTGACGCGCAGCCCAGGGTCAGGGTGAGAGCCCGTGGGGGCCTGTGTCTCTCGGCACGCTGCGATGTGTAAGGAGCAGCAGCCCTGCCCCTGCTCGGCACCCGCCGCTGCTGTGCCAGGCTCCGCCACGCGCAGCCTCGAGGGTGCAGAACAAGTTTTCTTTTTCCTATTAAATTTTCCTATTTATTCCCATTCCTTGGCGAGGCAAAAAATGTCACATTTTTAGTCACATCTGGGAGAGTGCTGGTGTCATGGAATGACTTACATACCAGGGATAGGATAGACAAGAGTGCTCAGTTTGAATCCTAGTAATTTCAAACATAACTTTTAGATTTCCAGTTAACAACTGCAGAAGAAGTATCTCTGAAGAATAAATGGCAGAGAATTATGGGCTTAAATTATGAGATAGTGGTAAGTCAACCTTGATTATTATTGTTAAATGCCTTTGATCCATCTGTCTATTGTATTGATTACCTATAGATATATACAGTATTTATTGTATTTGTGTGTTTTTGTATATACAGTGCATTCCTCTGCTTCTTAATCCACTGATTTCAGTTTTAAATTTTGAATATATATTTGCCACTCTGACTCTGGAAGAATAGTCATAGACTTCAAAAGTTGATGTGTCTTTCCGTGTTGATAGTTATTTCACAGGTTTTGTACCTGGGAGGTAAACGTATATTAGGGATAATTAAATTTTTGGGGGGAGTTTTCAAACTCAATTGATAGCTAGAATTTAAGGCTAGAGTCTGAAATCTCCTTCCTACCCTATATACGAGTGAGTTCCTTTTTGATGTAGTGATCTAAATAACACACAGGACACTTAATTGTAACAAATAATTAAAAAAAAAGTTTGGGACTTTATGTCAAAATTACATTTCCCAAGCTGTATTTTCTACAAAAGTTTGCTCTGTTGTTTGGTTATTATATACAGTTTCTACTTGTATGTACTGAAATAATGCATTTATGTGACCTAAGTGGCAGTTTTTACCTCATTGTCCCTTAATCCATTTTTTTTTCTGCAAAAATTCAAATTTGAGTGCACATAGTCTCTTCCCGGTCTTGCCAGGATCATGTTGAATAAGATTTTGTTTCAATTTCTGTGCTGCAAGAATGTGTTGGTTGTTCTTGCTTCAGAATCTGAAGCACCAAAAAAAAAACGGTGATTTAAAAATATAGATCTGCCTTTCTCACCTTTTATCCACACACCTGGGTGTAGGCACATTATTCCAAATGTATCTTTTTTGTTTCCTTGGTGAGCAATTCTTTGAATCCATAGCAGTAGTTTTCTTTCCAAAATAGTTAACATTTTTTTCACTGAATATGGTCTGTACATCCTGCTATTTGTGCAATATTTGTGTTTCCCTCTCAGTGCTTTTCATCTGACTGGGAAGT
This sequence comes from Crypturellus tataupa, assembly GCA_034781795.1. Classification (NCBI taxonomy): domain Eukaryota; kingdom Metazoa; phylum Chordata; class Aves; order Tinamiformes; family Tinamidae; genus Crypturellus; species Crypturellus tataupa. The sequence continues at coordinate 3,079,688 of JAWLRI010000157.1, forward strand.
TAGAAGTGGATGATTTCTTCTAGCTGCTGTTGCTATTCCCATTAGTGTTACTGAGAAATAGAAAACCCAAACTAATAACTTGGAATGTTTTTTGCATCCTGAAAGGTTGCATTACACATGACCATGTTTCTAGTTTCGCAATTCTGAAATATTTACTCCCCTGTATGAAATGAAGAGTAACAAATGTCTTTAAATATATCAAAGGTAACTTTTCATTTCTCTTCTTTTAGGTTGTTGTAGTTAACAAATTTAGTGAAAGCAGTGGGTTAGGGATAAGCCTGGAAGCTACGGTGGGACATCATTTCATCAGATCTATCCTACCAGAGGGGCCAGTGGGACGCAGTGGCAAGCTGTTTAGTGGAGATGAGCTGCTTGAAGTAAGAAAAAAACTCAACCTTATCATAGTCTGCTTTCAGTAATATCCTTGTGAAATGTCTTGGCTTTGACAGGTTTTGACTTGGGCATGTGGCTTATCTTTTTGCATATCGGCGCTAGTGAGAAGTGTTTGAGCAATCACTTCATATGCATTCTTCTGCATATTTATTTATGCAGATATATTTGACAATGTGACATACATCCGTCCGGTAATAGCTGATTTTTTCAGAAATGACACTTAAGGTGACCAAAAGCCAATATTTAACAAAAGAATTAAGACTTAATAGAAATATCCCTACCCGTGACAAATCTTTTGTAAACTATTTTCTTGGAATTGAAATGTGAATTTCCTTCTCATGAATTCAAGGAATCAAAACGATCCATCTGCTTTCATACTTAATATGCCAATTCTCACATAAATGTGCTAACGCGCCTTACTTCATTCCACTCTGTTTCGTATCGATATCTTCCATATTGTAACTAGGCTTTCTTGCCTCAGAGGTGCCAGTGTTATGGGATTCGTAAGGTTGGCAGGCAGTTCATGAGACATAGCCATTCAGCTCAAAGCTTATTTAGATGTCAGATCTTCTGGAAAAAAAGTTACGTGGTTCAATGGAACAATTGATATTTTGTCTTAATAATATATTTTTATAACTTTTTGTTATTTTTCATTATTCTTCTATTAAACTTTTTTATTTTTCTTTGAGGTAAATGAGATCTCTTTGCTTGGAGAAAATCACAAGGATGTGGTAAATATCTTGAAAGAATTGCCTATTAAAGTGACCATGGTGTGCTGTCGTCCAGTAGCTCCCCCTATCAGTCACCCAGAAGTGCTGGACAGTCTAAGTCTCGCTGAGGTTCAGCTCACAGAAAAGGTAATGTGTTTTAAAGTTATTAAGAAAAGAAATATTTCCTTGGGCAAATCATACGGAGTTAATGTAGAAGTGCAGAACATTAGAAGGACCTTTTAGTATTTGAGAGTTTGAAATCAAGTAAATAAAAAAAGACAAATTTTATTCACTGACATTATATTCAACTTAAGACAACCAGAAGCCATAGGTATTTGTAAGCCATGGGAAAAAACTCTAGAATCCAGGACCTAACATCTGCTCTGCGAGTGGTCTGTGTTTTGTAGCAAATTGACTAATATTTTTTAGAGTCTGAATGTATATAATCCAATTTTGAATTTAGCTTTCTGTTTTTTTTTGCTGTATATCTTAGTGTACACTCTCTGGCATATTCATTTTTATCATTCATAACTCCAAAGCTCTGCGTAGTCTGATGTGCCGAACATGCAGAAAGAGGATTTATATGAAAAAGGTCACAGTTCTGGTTAAGTCACAAAGTCTGTCTTGTTGCTAGACTTTTTATGAATCAAAGAGAAAAACATATATACTTATCTGCCTGCGTGTGTCTCATTTTCTTAAATGTTGTGTCTTTTGTAAGTAGTAGTAAGTTCTGACCAAAGCCTGTTCTTTAGTATCCCATTTAATAACAGATATTGCCTCTATTTAGATAAAATATTAGTGAGAGCTTTCTAAAGTGGTCAGTTTGTCAGAAGTTCCATTTTGTATAATTATTGTCATTGAGTGCTTTAATACAGCATAGGTCTTATCTATCAGGTATATTTATAACTATATTGAGTTCCTGCTCTTTCACTAACAGAGTTTAATCTGCTAATTCATGAACTTTTGCATATATGCAGTTGGTAGATATTTATTCCTTGTTTTTTCCAGGCTCATGTAGACCTTGGATTCATTGGCTCCTCGGATACAGAGGGAAGAGCTTTGGAAATTGCTGATGAGGATCAGAATATGGAAGAGGTGCAAAGCTCTTCCTTAGCGATGTGGGAGGCAGAAGTACAGCACATCGAGCTGGAGAAAGGCAGTATGGGACTTGGATTTAGTATATTGGACTACCAGGTAACTTCTGTGTTCCTTCCTCTGAGCTGCGAACATGATACTTTGGCTGGTTTGGAAGTCTGGGTTCCAAATATTTTTTTTTATGTAAATATTAATGTAGGCTGGACAATATAACAGAGCCATGTAGATGTCAGTATTATCGATCATGCGATTAGCAATTAGTTGTGTTATTATTCCTCTTACTGTAGTAAGACTATAGCAAGACTAATACTATGATAGAATATGATAGTAATCCAGGAAAAGTAATCAATAATTTATGAGATCTGCAGGAATCTCATCTCCTGGTGCCTTACAGGCAGTGAATGATGTACCCAACTTAGTATATTCAGGCATTTAGCCCCGTATTTCGTACCTGCATTTGGTTCTTAGAGATAGATCCAATAAAGGACTTAGGTGGTTAAAGCAGGATTTATTAAAATCCAGAACTGTGATTCTGAAATCCCTTGCTTAGCTGCTGTCTAACCAGGACATGCCTAAGTACTCCTGTTCATTTTGTGTTTGATTTCAACCCCCTGGCCTCCAAGTCCGTGATTCCTGTTGTGCTCAGATGCTGGGGGAACTCTCTTGTTGCCTGTGGCCTCGGTGTCAGGGTCCGAGAGCAAAAGCTCCTTCCGTCCAGACAGGCGCCTGCATTTACCGAGAGAAGAGAGTGGAGGTTGTTCTTTGTTTTCTATTGTCTCAGTAGTTTTTCCAAAATCAGATTATTTCTTCCCATGGTCCATACAGACTTCTGCTTCAGTGCTAGGTGGTACCACAGAAGTGTTAGTCACCCAATTCTTTATTGGATCTTGTCCTTAAAAGTACATTTCTGTTCACATCGAGAGTTTGCTTGCAGATGGAAACTAAGCTCATACGGCTCTTCTTAGAGTTACTCAGGACCTTAGAGATATTTTGCATCTGCAAACTGATAAAGGTATGTGCCAAGCAGGGAGGTATAGTAATGAGGAGCAGAAAATCTGAGGCATAGTCAAATATCTCTTCTGTGCAGCAGTGATTCAGTTTAATGTGTTACTTTTGGTGTCCGTAACTGAGACAGCACAGCTGAACGTGAGTTTTTCCCATCCATATCAGCACAATAGTAGGGTATGTTTTTCAATCTCCATATTCTATCTCCTATAAAGCGTTGAAACCAACAGGTATTGCCCATATGCTCAGTTGCTGCACTTCATTTATGAACGATCCTCCAGTTCTAGGAATCTTTTCTGAAACTTACTTATATATCTTTGGAATTTCATGTTTGTGATTTATACAGTATTTTTTCTGTCGTGTGATTAAAACCTTTCAGCTTGTCACAGAAGTTGATTCATTCCTCTGCAATTGTGAACAATAGATTTAGAATGCATGTATGTATACATATGTGCTTTGCTATTACTGTTGAATATTTAATTAATTTTCAATTAATAGTGACTAAAGTTGTGGACCATGTAAATGCTAATGGATTCTCATGTTCTCTACCACAGCAGGCCTGTCCATATCACTCTTTACCCTGGGAAAGACTGGGGTTTTTGTAGGGTTATATACACGACAGAAGTGATGTTTTCCAAAGAATGTGTGTCATACCCTTCATTTCAAATGACCATTTAAATACTTGCTGTAGAAATAGTGAAGAAACAGTGTTTAGGTCCAGGTAATATCTTCAGCAATGATAGTTGTGGTTCAACTTATAAATTGCCTTGTGGCAGCTTCCTTATTGCATTAATTACCACGTGCTGTCAAGGTGCTTCTTAGTCTCCCTCTTCTCTCTCTCCGCTTCTCTCAGATTAGCTTTGAGCAGTCTCTTATTCCTGTATTTTTGGATGCTGCTTTTATGGTATGACTCTTCTCAGTTGTACATCTTGACATGGAAACTTGATAGCATTGTCTGTCGGTTTGTAAATGTTTGCTTTTCTCTTCTTTTTAACATCAGTAAAGCTGATACTGTGTTACATTTCCTATCCGTTTCTTTCTTTGTTTTTCTTAATGCGCAAACACACAAGTGAATAAATGTGTTGGTAACACTAACATGTTAACATGTGTTCCTTATGAGTATAATTGTGTAAGAATTATGCAAAGGTTCTTCGGCAGCAGAACTGTGTTCCTTCTCTTAGTATTTGATGGTAACGTGTTTGTCAAAATCAATGTGTTGGAAAGGGGGCTATAAAGCAGTTTTCTTTCTGAAAGCGAACTTTGCTTTGTTGTGTCTTGTTCATTGAAAGGGCTGTACTGCTATACTCCTGTCTCTCTTGCATGCATTTTACAGAGTGCTTTCTCAACTGTATGAACTCTGGTGTTGTGAAGTACAAGACTACTCTTGAAAACAGCTACTTGATTATAACAGCTGAGTAAAGGGAGGCTTAAGTCAGTGATGATTTCATTACAGCAGAAATATTTTAATTTCTGGAGTGTGTTTATTACAGTAAGAAGTTGATTCTGTGCACTTTTCAGAATTTTATTCCTGAGATGGAGCACAACCTAGTAATAATTTTCACACTTAAGAACTGAAAATACATGCAAGACTAAATATATGGACAGGAGGGTAAGCACCTACCGAAGTGTAATGTGCTGGAACTGATTTCAATTTTAAAAAGTTAATGCATAGAAATTACCCTCTCAAGAATAAACTGACTGCTTTTCTTCTTCCACCTGGCTAGGACCCTGTGGATCCAGCAAACACTGTAATAGTGATTCGCTCCTTGGTTCCTGGTGGTGTGGCTGAGCAGGATGGCAGACTTCTCCCTGGAGATCGGCTCATGTTCGTCAACGACATCAACCTGGAGAACGGCAGCCTGGAAGAAGCAGTACAGGCGCTGAAAGGAGCCCCAGCAGGAACAGTTAAAATAGGAGTTGCCAAACCACTGCCTGTAAGGATCTGGGAATTAAATGGGTACTTTTCATGTCTTTTTAGGTGGTATATAGTATATATTTTGCATTTGCCACATGCATTTTACATGCATCTAGAAAACCATTGTAAGTAGATTCCTGTATTTCATTGCACATTTAGCAGGGGTCTGTATAATTTGTGAATGCTGTAGCGATTCCAAGACTTGTCTTGGATCAGACAAGACTTGTCTTCTGGATCAGGGCTTGTGGCTGAGGAAACAGCAAAGTATCTTGCAACCAACGCAGTCTTTCAGGGCTGCAGGCTGCCAGACGTAATTTTGTAACTTTCACAAAATCTTCTAGTGTGTAACATGGTGGCATGGAGTCAATTTTAGGTTTTTCGTCTGGAATTTGCAAAGTCTGCTTGTGAAGTCTGTTCTGCTGTAGCTGTAGCATGTAGGCAGTCTTTGGGTTCAGACTGCACGTTTTGTGTTTGAACACTGCTGAGTAGCCTTCAGCTCAGATAGCATGGGCCTGCTGGTTATTGTGATATGCCTGCAGTTCATGTGGGGCTCGATTTTGGAGCAATTAAGTTAGCAATTATCTGTAGCAATTAAGTGTAGAAATGTCTTCCTTTAGCCATCCCAGGGCAAAAATAACTAAGATCTACTCTTTATGGTGACTCAGGCATAACAAGGAACTCAAGACATATAAATCCAATAGCAGCAGGGTTATGTAGATGGGGTGTCTGTCTACAACATGCTACACAGTTGCATATCCTTGCAGCTCTGTTTTAGTGATTCTGCTTCTGGGACAGTTTGGAGTCCTCATTTTGCAATGTCTAAGTAAGTCTTCAAATACTTGGGAGTATATAAGTGCCATAATCTACAAAAAAGAAGAATTTAAATGATTGCCTCAGGTGGAAAACAGCTGTTTAAAGATTACATAGAGGGGGTAACATTTAAAGAAGATCTCAGATCTTCCTGAACTGTAATTCATTTCCTCACTGATATCACAGAGAAACAGATTTAAAAAGCCCAGTGCAAACCTGCTGACTGTTTTCCTGAGTTGTCCTGAGTAAAGCCAAAGTGTGAACTGGAGGTCCCAATGTGTCATGTTCAAGTTAGAGGAATGGCACTAGTTTGTATGAGCAAAGAAGATTGGCTCACTGTTTTTGGAAGCCCAAATACGGTATTTTGGGCTTGCTTTTTCCTCTTATGAAATGTTCATCTTGCAGTCCCAGTGAATGCAAATTGTAAATTTAAATTCTTAGCAATTTTTTTTTGTGTATTTGTGGGGAGTGGGGAGAAATGGGGTTTTAAGTTACTAAGAACTTTTCTTTCCTTTTTACTGAAAGAGGGCATTTTTTTTTTGTCTGGCTCTGAAAAATTATTTTTTGTAGCAGAGACTGTATGTTGGGCACTAACCTATTTTGAAAATCAACATTTGCTTGCTTACGAAAATGTCAGCTCAAAAGATGGCTTGTAGGTGTAGGTGTTCCTTTGCTGCTCCCAACATTACATAAAGCTTCAGTATTTGGACTTTAATGTTTCACCTATTTAGACTTTCTAATTAATTAAACATTTTGAATAATCCTGTTATTTTTCTTGGAATATAAGACGGATGTTCATAAAATCAGATTATGCAGGGGAAAGCTACTGGTTTTCAGTGTTAACGAGCATTTTGCCTTTTAGCATCTGCTCCATTCAGCAGATACAATCTTAGCACTGTCTTCCTGCCTGTTAACACGATTGCTTGTGGCTATCAGGGCCTCTACTGTTGGGCGGCATTTCTGCATTCCTCTTTTTAGAAAAGATTTAATAATAAGAACAGAAATCCAGAATGAATTTAGACTACACAGTGGGTGCCGTGATATAGCTCCATATGTGCTTTTCATTGCTTGCGCACATAGAACAGCGTTGTGAGGACAGACCAATTCAGGTAAATTAAAAAAAAAAAAAAAAGGAGAGAGAGACAGAACCGGGGTGTGTTTACTTACCGTGACTGCGATGAGCTCTTGGCTGCCCTCGGTGTGCGTTCGCCCCGGCGAGAGCCCTCGCGATGCGCCCTGCACGTGCGCTGTGCTGGCCGCCCGCCCGACTCGGAGCTTCGTTCTCTCCGCAGCTGTCGCCGGAGGAGGGCTATGTCTCTGCTAACGAAGATTGCTTTTTCCACACTGCCCAGTCACTCGAGGAGGGCCCCGCTGATGCAGCCCTCTTCCGTGCTGAGCTGGCTCTGGTTAGTGGCCCAACTTACCAAAGATTTGGTTAAGTCCATGCGTTTTGTCATGGAAAGGGGTTGCTTTGTCGTGCTCGTGCTTACTTCTTATCATTGACTCATTGACTGTCAATACACTGTTCCTCCACCCTAGCTGTGATCATTCCCCACGTTGTGGTAACTGGCGTTAATCTCATCTGTCTGCATGAGCTGTGGATCTGGCCTGTGATATTTTGGTTACTGGAAAGCAAGAGAGTGTTTGGCTGAGATTCTCAAAAGAGCATGGCCACCCATTTCTGCTTGCATCCCCTTGAAGACCTCACGTTGTGTGCACCAATGTTCATGCACTTGTTTTAAAAATAAGTCTCTTCACCTGTGTTTCATAACATACCCCTTTCTACTTTCCCAGATACCCTGAGAAATTTGTGGAACTCCATTATTTTGCATGTAAACCAGCCTTATGAGGAATGCGCTCTGTCTCTAAAAGTTGCAAGCACTTCATCCTAATAGTATTCTTTAGACTTCAGCATCAATCAGTGATTATGAGATTGGCAAGGTTAAAAGGTGTTCCATGTAAATACCAAAATCTACCTGAATATTAAATATTCCTAATAATTACTCAGATAAAAAAAGGTAAAGGAAATTGGACACTACCAAGAAAAAGAAGTGTTTGTGTTTTCCTGATTATTCATAGTGATCTGGGCCTCATTTTGGAATTGATTTTGTCTCCAGTTTTCGGGGCACAAATGGCAAAGCATAAGCATAAGCTTCCCCACCAAGCAACAGAATTTAACATTAAAACAAACAAAAAATCCTGATCAAACAAGAAAAGAGCTAAGTGGATTCTTTCTCACAGAAAAATCTCTGAATTACTGATTCATGGATGTTTGCTGCCTTTTGACATATTTTCAATAATTTGCAATGATTTTAACAACGTTCTTTTTAAAAAGACTGCCTATCTTCTGTACCTCTGTTTGAAATATTGGTACAATAGTTAGACTACTTGGCACTTCAAAATAACAGGATTTGACTTATTCCATTAATTGAGAAGAAATAGGAAAGAATTAGGTAATCATTAATATACTTTAATTAAAAATATGAGAAATAAAGTCAGATAAAACTTAAGGGCATAAAATTTATTTCTTACGTAAACATTTTAAAGGTAATGCTGAAGAATAGTGAGAATGCACATCAAGTAACAATATCGTTAAAGTTGTCAAAACTGTCTGTCTGCCTTAGTTGCAGTATATTAAATGCGCAATTCTGTCACTAAAGGATGGACTTAAAGTGTGGACCCCCAGAGAAATATTTTCTGTGCTCAGATTCTAAAGATCTTTCCTCTTTTTGCACAATCCTTTCTTAGTTTCAGCCTTCTTTAGCATTAATGTGTATTTTCGAGAGGATTGACTGGAAGTAAGTACCTCAAAGGACTAGTGTGAATGTGATGCTTGTTCTTTGAGATTAAAAGAAATAAGCAAAAAAGGAATATTTTTTCGCTCCAGAAATGATTATACCTTCTGATGTCACTAGAGGGTATTGCTATTGCTCCTGTGAATCTACCATGATGAATTCATAATATGATTAACCATAAAAACTACTGCATGTAGATCTCATCTCTGCAGATCATTGCCTAGGTGCCCTTAGCTGCTTCCTAAGAGTTTCCAACACGGTCATAATTCTGAGACCATTGAGCTGCTTTGTATTAGCATGCACTGCTCTCTTGAACTCTACCCGAGAGGGTATGTGAATGACCATCAAGTTTATTTTAGGGTTGAATTTTGCTCTTCTACTTGGGAAAAATGGAAATCTTGAAAAAAAAATCTGTTTAATTTGAGCAAATAGGAAAAAAAGATTGAAGGATACTGTCTATGTCTAGAACACCTTTTACATTTTGTTTTCTTTTTGTAAGCAGGGGAACAGTCCTTATTAATCTAATCGTTATTGAACATTTTGGAAATAAAAATATAAAATCAAATATGTCATGAAAGATTCTTATAAGTGTTTGGAAAGTACTATACTTTCCAGAGAATTATTTGTTTTGTGCTTTTAAACGCAACAAAACTCATTAAGTTGGTTGGGTTGGGAACATCCTGAAATGTTTCATTTAAGTGAAGCTTTTTATTGCTTCATCATTGATTCTTGTAAAAAAAAAAAAAAAAAAAAAAAAGAGAGAGACAGAAAAGCAAAAAATAAATCCCTAAAAAAAAAAGTACTGACCAGAGGGTGTGGAGCAGAGTTTTCTTAACATCTCATGTTTCTAATAATAGGTATTAGCCTGCATCAGCTCTAAAATGCATTTCAATTCAACCTCCAATTTTATTTCACATATTCCCTGCAACCTCTGAAGCTGGAGCAAGATGAATTGCAACCAGGGGCAGAAACTTCACGTGCTGCGCAGCACATGTAAAATTCCTTCATAAAGCCCAGGGAGGGAAAATAAATAAATAACCGAGCGAGGTGCCAGCCAGTGTGCGGCGGCGGAGGTGCATGTGTCCAGGGCTTATGCGGAGTGGAGGTGAAGAGCGATCCCGGCTGATTAAATTGCTGTCGTTGCTAGGTGGACTCCAGCGAGGCAGACCTAGCGGACGAGTCCGCCTTCGGGTCGCAGTACTCCCCGGACAATGACGGCTCCTTCCAGGCATCCGTGCTAGCCCTGCGCGGCAGCGGCGGCAGCGATGAGCTCGGCTACAGCCTCTCTCTGCCCTCGTCTACTCCACAGGTAACGCGGAGGATGGGGTTTGTGGGTGGCAAACTTGGCCGAGGCTGTGGGAAGGCTCCGTGTTTCTCCGTGGCAGCAGCTTTGGAAGATGGAAAGGCACCGTGTTGTCACAGCTCCATCTGCATCTATGTTTGCTGCTGCATAAGGTGGGGTTTTGCTGTGGAGAAGGGCTGGTGTCTTGCGGATGCCCACATTAAGGAGAGAGGCAGCTGGAAGGGTCAAAGCTGGGGCTGCCTTCGTGCAGTGGGGTGAGCGGCAGTGGGGCTATTTGCAACATTAAAGTTGTGAGCGGTCTGCTGCCGAGGGCTTAATGGTTACTGCTTCAGAGCTACCCGGAGAGCGCTTGCACGAAGTAGCTGCCCTGCTCCACAGTATTTTAGCCATAAAAAGCAAGAGTAAGCTTTCATCACAAGTTTTGCTTTTATACCATGCGGTTAAGGATATTTGATAATGCACGGTGTTCTTGAAGCAAAGGTTCACAATGATACTGTAATTAAAAGTCCATTTAAAGCATTTCAAAACTCTGGCTGTAAAGTCAGTATAATATAAAGTCAGTAAATAAGTTCCTTAAGATTACTTTTTATTCTTGCCAGTCACATACCTATATTGAATTATTTTTGATGTCAGTGACGATGTTTACTTTCTTTCCATCCTTTTTCTTCCTCATTTGTCCTGTCAATCTACAGATTTATTTCTGTAATCCAGAGTCCTTGAGGTTCCTTCTAGTGCTCATGATCTCTGGAAACAACAGCAAAGGACTTCGTTCCAGGGTTCTTCTCCGTGTATGCTCCTGCACGGAGACCCTAGGTGCCTCTTTTTTCTGCAACCTGAGCCTCAGCAACTGCATTCATCCTTTCTGGACTGTGTTCAGCCCTTGCAGGGTACTTGTCTGAGAGCTGAGTTCATCTTCTAATGGGCTCTCCTAATCCACAGTAGAGCACGTCTTCTTTGCTGCGCCAGTGGGACAGCTTGCATTGTTTAACTCTGTAATTGTTACTTAAAGAGATTATGCATATTGCATGCCGAGAAGTATTTTATGAGATACAGACTGGATTTACATTCTGTTACAGTGCTGAGGCTGTCAGAAGCCTTAAGTTATTTTCAGCATTGCCTTGAAGAGGGCTTTTGTTCGCTTTTTGTTTTTTAAGATCATTGTCCTGACAGTTCACTCTTTGTGCGGTCGTTCGAACCACTGTGAACTGACTGTTAAGTTCTCATCAAACAGCATTTTTGCTCTGTGCAGAGTTATGAATGACTTCATGAAGTAAACATGGTGAGGAAATCAGTCCTTAAAAGATGACTTTAAAAGCAACTGGGAGGTGCAGTGAACAATTAGATGCTATAAGGAGTGTAGAGGTATTTCAGCTATTTCTGGTGATAAGGCTGACTGAAATACATCCTCTCAATTCCTTTGCTGTCACTTTTAAAGCAAATGGTGTAAAACGTTAAAGCAAAGTAATATAAATGGTCTAATGAGGCCACACATTCCTGCTGCCATGAATTCCTGAAGTTATATTTATCTTAAAAGATTAAAGCATTGACCTCTCTTTAAGTGAAATGAAGATAAGAAAGGATATGCACTGCTGCTTTGTATCTAGTAGCATATAGAGGTTGAATATAATATGGATTTTGGTAATGAGTCTGGTTTCACTGGTTTGGAAATGGTTATATAAAAAGACTTAAAAGTAGGCATGACAGCTGTTACTGAAACCTTCTGAAATCATTTAAATAGATTAGAGTCCTAGTGTTCTGTTCTCTAAAAGGTAGGAAATGATTTCTTGATTGCATCATGCTATTAGTGGTATTTAGGCTTTGTTCAATTATCTTCTCAGAAGTTACTTAAAGCAATTGTTCACAGGTCAACAGTATTTGATGATTGTTGGGGATAATTTCCTCCAGAATAGCTGGCTTCTTTCCCTTTGTTGAGTTGTGTTAATTATAGGGAGTCTGGCAAGCACGGCATTTGCTCTTGACATCTGAACAGGAACTGACCAGCTCTCATCTATATCCTAAGTTTATATTTGGATGCTTCTTTATATCAGGAAAGATGCAGTGTTAGTTGACACACAGCAAAAAGAATGAAGGAAATACTTTTGGATCTCTCTGAGTTTTTCTGGACATTTGTTTAAAGTATGACTGGAACCAGGGGAGTTACCCCATGAGAGAATGTCTCCTCATGTTTATATTCCAGGAGGTGGCATTTTTCTTGTGTGAAAAGTGGATCCTCTGCTATCTTCAGTTCTGTTATCCGTACAAGAAGTGTGTCAAAGAACAAGTATTAAAGCGTTTTATGGAAAGATGTAGAAAATCAATTCTAACACCTTTCATTGACGATGTTGCAGAATGCAACAACATGATTTGAATCTGTAAATTTTGATTTAATATCTTCCATAGTATAGATTGGAGAAACATCCTTTTTCCATGTTTTGGGAGAGGGAGTAGAAGCTTGAACAGGAATGGTAGCTGAAAAGCTAAGACATACGCAGATTCTTCTGTCGATATTTACTCCAGTAGGCACTAAAACAAATAGTATGGATATAGATCTTCTGTGTCCTTGATACAGCTTCCTAATAACTAATGGCCTACTTATTTTCAACATTGCTTTGAAAACTGAGATAAGGAATGTATACTTTTTTGTCAGAAGGTGATTACTGAGATCATTTAAATATGGATGTATAAAGTTAGGCAGCTTGGAATCTTGAAAATATATAAAAATTTTTGTATGGAGGGCTTAGCCCTAGTAGTGAAGCTATTCTCAGTGAAACCTGCAGTGTTGTATTTTGATGCTGCCATACTTCAGAAATTCACTGATCATCTTTGCTCAGGTTTTGACTAAGTTTTTTTTTGATATTCTTCCTCTGTATTTCATTCAATTAACTTGTTCATCAAATTGTAAACTTACTTCATAAGCTGCTTGGAATTTCTCCTACCTTTTTATTTTTACTATGTATTTTGAGAATAAAGATCTTATCCTGACAAAGTTCTCCCTGAGAAACCATTAAGTTTTAATAACTTACTGGTGTCATATCTAGTGTGAAACTATGTGAGTTGATGCTGCAGAGGTTTGCAGTTATGTTGGTGAGTGATAGATTAGATTTGGACCCCTAATGTTCGTCAGTGGTGGTACTTGCTACTCTTGTTGGTTTGTGGTCCTAGGAATGGAAAAAGCAGTCTGAGAAATCAAGTAAATTTTATAGTAAAAAGCCTGTAGGATACTGCCATGACAATAAATGTATTTACATTCTGTAAAATTCATTCCCTCTGAAGATTTTCGTATGACATATACATTTTAGTTTTACTAGAAAAGTTTGTTGTTTACTGTCTCCTCTCTTTAACAGGCTGTTGGAGAGGAAAATTCAAATCCTGCAGTTGATTTCCAAGTATCCAGCAAGAATCTGTACAACATGGATCTGAATCAGAGAGTGAGAGAGAAAATGCCCCTAGCAGGCAAGAGCTTGGAAACTGCCACTGGTTTTACTAACAAAGACCTTTTGCCTCTGGATGTTTCTGATATCAACCAAAATGAAAATGAAAACACAAGAACTTGGACTGGACCTCAGACAGTAGAAGAAGATGCACAAAATGCAAACCTTCCTACTACAATGCAGCTGGATCCTACTGGAAAAGTAAGGGTTTTTTAAAAAGAGAAAAAAAAGTAGACATAGAATCACTATATTAAATCATAAAAAAAAAAAAGAACTTTCTACAGAAATTGACACTGGCTAAATGCCATGCATGGCTATCTGATTATAAATGTAAGAGTCAGATATGGCAAATCACATCAAAACATAGACACAGACAAAACAGGAATTGATTTATGGCTTAAAGGTAGCCATCTCCCTGAGAGGGGACGTTTTGGGGGATGTAAAACTCTGCTCACTTCTCATATCAGTAGACCCTGGTGAACCGCAGTTGGGCGACTGGTCTTGCTGAAGTGAGGCTTTTCTTCCCCCTTCCCTGTTGACCTCTGCGGATGCGTGGGTGTAAGAAGGAGGGAGACACATAGCTAGAAACCAGGGCTGGGAAGCCCAGGGAGGAATTCATGCAAATACTTGACATTCTAGTACTCACACAAGGTCACACAGTTCAGCTCACAAACTAGTCTGTGATGCTGCACTGTTTTTCCTAATGGCAGTCCCTATGATGTGTGTTTATATTCCTTCCACGCAGTGATTTATTAAGGAATTCCTATGAGAGCTGTTGTTTCGTAGAATATTTTTTTCAGCTTCCCTTTTTTTTAAGTCTTGACATATTGTCAGGCATCTGTGGTGAGTGAGTCAGAGAGACCCAAATTCATCCCCCTAATTTTAAGAGTGTATCTGATTTCCCTAAATTAAGATTTTGTAATAGACTTTGCTGATTATATAGATGAAAACAAGAACCTTACATATGTCAGTGTGATATCTGATGAATTGACTTTTCAAATCTTTTATGTGAGGAATCTGCCTTAATTGTGCTATTAGTTTTGATATAAGATACAGTGATCTGAAGTCAGGCTTCTCATCTCGGTGTTGTGAACTGGTGCTGCTTTTCTTTCTGTCAGGATCAAGTGATTTTAATGGAAAAGAGCTGCCCAGTATCTGTGGAGGGAAATTCTATAGTCCCAAATTCAGTCAAAAACTTGTACGAGAGGACTATCACTATTGCAAAAGGCAATTCAAGTCTAGGTAAGGTTAATGTTTTTGTAACCTCTTTAGGAATATCTCATTCTATTTCTCTCTTATGTTTCCTGTTTTGAAAGAAGTGACTTAATATTTTCATTTCGATGGGGAAAGCCTGAGGAAATGTTAATATTTGATTCTTTGCAGCTCTTGGTCTATTGAGCTACGACAATGGATCCACATGACACCATCTTCAGCAGAGAAGTGTCTCGATGAGATTTTCTTCCCATAAAAAAAATAGTTCAGTCACTCCTAAATGTTAACAGTATATTTTAACACACTATTTTGTATTGTCTGTATGTTTATATAATACAGTGAAAAAACATGATATAGCCAAGGAGTTATATACTGAAACATGAAAAACTTTGGTCTAAGGCGTGAAGGTCATTCAGCTTACGAATGTAGGTAAATAGCAAAGGATCCTGCTTTCTGAGGTTATTCCAAAGGATCTAAACAAGCTGCTTGCTTGATTGCCACCATATTTATATCCCTGAGTGCCTCAGTAGTTATGAAAATCAGATCATTGATCCCCTTGATAGACAATGTCTTTAGCTCAGGTGCTTGGCTTGCTTGGCAAACTACTGTCTTTACTGCCCTCGCTGCCAGGATGCAGAGAAACCAGGACATAGTGCAGTCTCAGGCATTTGGATTTTGTTAAAACAATTTTGTTAGTAATAACCTCTTAGTTAAGCAGAACTCTGCATTTCCTATATGGCTGTGAATGTTGTAAATGCAGTGAGCATAGAAAGCACATTTCATGACATGCATAACAGTAAAGCATAAAAATACAAGCCTGGGGTGGAGTGAGAACTGTCAGACATTAGAAGCATGAAAAGGAAGAATAGTCTCTCATTGTGTATCCGTGTTATGGATGTGATTTATGCTTTCTCCTGGGTTTTGACTGTAGAATTTTTATTCCAGCCTCTGCTCTGGCTTAGTGTGTTGCCTGGGCACAGTGACCAGTTTACACACATGGCTGCACTGCTTTTGACTTTCGTTTTTACAAAAGGAGCTAAATCAAGAGCTGTGAATGAAGTTGAAAGCTGCAGCTGCATCAATTATTTCCGTTGAGAACTGGCTTTTTTTTCCCCTTTTAAATGGCATCACTCATAGCTTGAAATAGCTCTCCAAATCTAGCCATAGCTGGAGCTGTATCCTTTTCTGTGTAATTCAGAAAAGTAAGAGCACACACATGAAAGAGGCAACTGCGATAGGATTTCTGGTAACGAGATCTTGTTTGAAAGGTTTATGTGAATGTAAATACCAGGCACCCATCCTACAAGAGCAGCTACAGTTTCTGTATGTGCTGTGCTCAGCATGGTAACTCCACCAACCTAGGAGTCAGCAGACAGGCAGTATATCTCTGTTGTATTCTTTCTGTAATAGCGAGAGATAAATTAGGGGCTGATAGAAGTCCGATATGCCCATATTTAAATGATGTGAAGTGCAACTAGCCTAACCACACCTGCTACCTGGGAAATCGTAAATACAAATCTCCAATGTTCAGTAATTCAATAATCTTTTATCTCTTTAATATTAATGGCCATCAGGATGATGGATTCGTGTTCTCTCCAAAATGTTAACACACACTTCCACATACCAAAATAGACAGGTATATTCCTGTGTCTAAGAAGATTATTGGACAGCTCCTTGCTGATCAGGGCCACCTCCTTTTTATAGCTTGACAGCTATGCTGATCTCCCCTGCAGATGGATGTGGGAGCCAAGACCAGTAAAAGCTCTGTAGTTTCCGGAAGGAGTCCTAAAAAGCACAAGTGAATACTAGTGTTGTTTTTTTCTTTTTATTAGTGTGTTTTTTCTTCTTTCAGACAGATGCAGAGGCAGATGCTTTTATGCCTGGCTGAGTTTGTGTTCCCTGGGGGAT
>JAWLRI010000157.1:3103878-3127257 GCA_034781795.1 Crypturellus tataupa
CTGGATGGCAGCACAGCCCTCTGGAGTATCCGCTACTCCTCCCAGCTTCGTATCATCAGCAAACTTGCTGGGGGAGCACTCTGTGCCTTCATCCATTCATGCTACCTTTTGAGCACTTAAGGATGGAAGGACTTTGAATGCATGACACGTTGTACTTGAAAAATGCAGGCCAAGGCGGAAGAGGAAATAGACTTTAAGGAAAAGAAAAAGCAGGTGATAGTATGTAGTACATCTATTAGAGATAGTGGCCCTCTATGGCAGTTTTCAAGATAGAGTGGCTATGAGGAGGTGGGATGTAGGGTTTTTGTTTGTTTGTTTGTTTTTTAAAGAAAGATGCCTCATTCCTTATTCTCCTTCCTTCCCTCAGTCTCCCTGTGCTATCTTTCTTTCTGGTGTTCAACCCTGCTCAAGTTATGTCAGGGCTCCCGGAGTCTACACCTCGTTTGGCCAGTGAAATATGACTGACTTTCCCAAGATGTCTGGAAGTGCACAATGATATGGTAGGAAGGATCTGAGCACAGGCAGGGGGATTGTCCCCTGCAGATTAGTTTTTGTGCTCTAATACGTTTGTGTGTCCAAGCCCATGAAGTGTTTTCCACCAGAACTTAAGGTGGATCCTAGATTTCTGTGGAATGCACAGAACCTTCTGTACACTAACTTCCCAAAGCATTTTCAGCCGGCATGTAGAGTGCACACCTCCCAAATCCTTCAGTGTTTGTCTGCATGAGGTATCTCTTGTTTTGAATGTGCCTTTCAGCAGGACTGTCTCAACTGTACTTTGTCACTGTCCAAAAATCATTTGCATAAGACGTAGTGGTGAACCCTAAGTATTGTGTTGTTCACACTGTTGTTCACAGTAATTTGAACTTAAATACTTATTTCTGTCACGGGTTGTATATAATTTCATATTCCCAAAATATCAGTAAGATTTCCTTGAAGTCAGTGGCTGTATGAAGTAGTCCTTAGTGGCTTCCATATACCTATTCCTCACACCCACCAAAGGCAGGACCAGCACTCTGATGTTACTTTCAATCATATTTTATTCTTTGCAGTATTACTTATGTGGCAGCAGAAAATTTAGAAGAATACCGAGCCAGCTTAGGACAACAGACAGAGGGCTCTGTGCCGCTTGATTCTTTTTCTTCACATGCGGTCAGGTGAGTCAAAAGGCTTTTACTCCCTGATGAGTCTCCTTGGTTTCATTTTTTCCCAGCAGTGTCAAACTTTGTATTTTTTCTGCTCAGGCAAATAAGCCTTGGCTTACAAGATTCAGAAAATGAATGATCCTCTTCAGCAGGCATCACAATAAAAAGTTGATGAGAATTCTTTTTTTTTTGCTTTGGCTAGCAAATTCCATAGGTGTTTCTGTGTTGATAGACTTTATTTCTTTTATTTGCTCAGATAAATGTTCTATGAAAAATGTAGGCTGCATGCAGATTTTTTTTTTTATTCTCAACTTTTTTTTTCTAAAAGCAGCAATCCCAAAACAGTAAGAAAAAATACTGATATGATACACTAATATAAAAGTAGAACCGTAACAACAGAAAATTATTGTTTTAATCAAACAGGAAGTTAGCTTAATTCTTACAAAATTTCCATGGTCTATCTGATCTATGTGTGATCATGCATTCTCAATAATTGCAACATTAGAGTTTAGCACTGGTCATCTCTCCAGAATGTATCTGCAGAGAATGAACTATGCCATTCTTTTTATAATCTTTTGTCTTTTAAAGAGATTTAATTTTAAGAGAGTCTTTTAAAAAAATTTAATTTTAAGAGAGTGCACATGGTGGTTTCTGATAAGCATTCTTTCTAAATATCTAAAAATTACCCTCAAAAGTACTAACCGTTTTTGAGGAGAGCTGTTTTTATTCCTTCCATTTTGGAAACAATAAGCAAAACATAGATTTTTATACTTTGTGTGTCACTTGATAAAAACTTAATTACTGGTACAAGTGAAAGGGGAATTTACAAATACAGCATGTCTGCTGGACATGTTTTAAGTCTGCTACTTGACTTTTAAACTGGGTTTCAGCTTTTTTGAGTAAGATAATTCTTTTAACTAATATTTATTTTTGCATCTTCTGGGAGATTATTGATTTCTTTCATTCGTATCATAACTGCAATTTACAGGTAGTGTACAAATTCTGATGCTAGTAATGTGGTATAATACACAAAATTTTATTGTGAAATCTATTGATTATGGACATTTTAAAAATGTATTACATCTTGCTGTTTTTTAGCAGGGAAATGCCAGAACTTCCAGAACGTGAAGAGGGGGAGGGAGAAGAAAGTGAACTTCAAAATGCAGCTTTCAGTAACTGGAATCAACCCAGAAAGTAAGTGTGGATCCAGTGATCATATAAAATCTCATATCCAGAAATTAAAAAAATTGTGAAAACCTTGATATATTTCAAAATAAATAGGAAAACAACAGAAATACTGCATTTAGATGCATTGCAAGAGTAATTGGTATTGTGTTGATATTATTGACATTGGCCAAATCCCTGCAATTTGTTGATTGCCTTGGTAATTTACACACTACATCTATGGGACCGCATAGGAAGAGATAATGATTCAAAGTTTTAATTAGAAGCCAGATAAAATGAAGGGCAGTAGATATAATTACAGACCCAGTGAATAACTACCAGAGAGAGACAAGTAAACATTGCAGGAAGAATTATCTCTAAATGGCTTTTTAGAGAAATGTGCAGGTAGGTGGGTCTTCAGGAGGCAGATCGGAGAGGATGTTATTAAAATCACAGTAAATTTTCACTTATTCTTGTTTTTGCTGTGGCAGGGTTGAACTGTGGAGAGAGCCTAGCAAGTCGCTGGGGATCAGCATTGTTGGTGGGCGAGGGATGGGGAGCCGCCTGAGTAACGGGGAAGTGATGAGAGGCATCTTTATCAAACACATCCTGGAGGACAGCCCAGCAGGCAAAAACGGCACACTGAAAACCGGAGACCGAATTGTGGAGGTATTGGCTCACTTCCTTTTGGCGTTTTCCAATGCCCCTCACACCTTAGGAGTTGCGGAGATGGGTGCTCGGTCTTCAGGTGAGGCCTGTGTGGTTGCTCCAGCTTGCAGCACTGGAGCCGTGCAGTGGTACCATCTGCGGAGTCTTGCATGCACACAGCCTTGAGCTCAGTATATGTTCTGCTGTTGTATAGGTGGCTGGTTGCATGTACAGGGGTCTACTCAGCCTGTGGTTCTATCTATCTCTTTTAAAGGAAGAATGTTTAGGAAAAAAGCTCATTTTGGTGAAGCCAAGAAGCTCTTCCAGTGCATACTGGATAGCAACAAAAATGGTCAGAGATTGGGAAATCAAGCAAAGAAATGCTAAGCTTGTCTCCCTGTTCAATCTGGCATACCTTGTATAGCAATTGAGGAATTAATCTTTCATTTTCCTGCCGACATGAGGATACATGAAATTGACAGGGAGGATTTGCAAGGAAGCTGGGAGCATGTATCCATGCCTGAGGATACAGAAAACCTTCAAAGAGGTTCCCAGAGAGAAATTTGTGCAGATTTCTCATCTCCTTTAGCCAGTTCTATGATTTTACAGTGATTTTTGGCTTCTTTGTTCAGATAAATTGTTAAATGAGCATGCTAAAAACCATACATATTTCCAGAGATGTTTTCAGTAAGTTGGACATTACCCATCTTCATCATTGAGCTGCTGGGAACTTCTCCCTCCTGAATGTTTTTAGCTTAGCATTGACAGTGCAAATGTAATGAAACAGATGGTGAGCACTGTGACTCTTCCTTTAAAAGAAAGTGAGCCTGCTTTAGACCAAGACTTTAGAACTGAGGTACAGTATCCAAATATAAGACCTCGAAATAATACATAAATATAAGTAGTGCTTTATAGGGTAGGATGGAAGAACTTCCAATGTATAACAAATTTTGCTTAGTGGCCACAAAGTAAAAAAAATATTAAAAAAATATTAATTAAAACAATATCAGTATTTTTATGAATGTAGTGGTTATCTCTGTTAACATAGTGCTTGCAGAAGTGAAAGTGGGTGAGCAAATTTCATAATTACTAGGGAGTGTTTCTGAATGGATGGTATCTGTTCCTCAAGTTTTGACATACCTAGGCTTTCCTTCCTATTGGTGCACATAGTATTTCAGACAGGGGAGGTCTCAGAAGTGTAACATTGCTCTACATATTCTAGGTCTCAAATACTCTCTTTCAGATCATTTTCTTTCACTCCTTATTTTTTACATTGGATGGTTAAGTCTAAGATAGAATAATGCAGTTAAAGAGATAGGGGAAATCCTCATTATATAACTACCTGTGCAAGAATTGCCACTAACAAGTAACCTGTGTTAGCTTGTAGCTTTTTTGTGGTCGTTGTGAGAATGCTTTACTGATGCTAACCTCACCATAACATGGTTCTTACTTGGACAACAAGAGAAAGTATTTTACACACAAATACATAAGAAGGCACAGAGTCAACCAATGAAACATTTGTTCTTAGCCATCCTTTGTAAATGCTTTCTTTAAGAGAGAAGGCTTTTCAGCTCTAAAAAATTAAATTCTTCAGAAAAAAGCCAAACAGCTAAAGTTAGTTTTCATTATAAAGACTAATTTATTATTAAAAAAAAAGTTGTTTATTATAAAAAAAGAAAAAATATTGTGTACTATACCCCAAAATGAAAGATCCACCAGTCAGTTTCAGTCTGCTAGATCTCACCAAGTGCTGAAGTTACTCTGAGATAGGATTTATTTGAGCAGTGTTTGGCAAATGCTGTCGCTGTGTTCGTATACTTTTATCCTCTCTATCCCATTGACTGTGGGAAAATGAGTGGAACTTGATCTAAGAAGGTTGATAACCTGTTTTTTAAAACTGTTGGGAATATTTAAAACTTGAAATATGTGGTTTGGGGCAGGGAGTTATCCCAGCTCCTGTAGGAATAAAAGGATAGCAATAAAAGGGCTGTTTGAAGCCTCTCGATGCTCTTAGAAATTTCATCCCTGTGCATGTGAACTTTACTACTCTTCAGGCCAAATCAGGTCAGAAGCCACGAACCTGATGATGTGGGCTTAGGTTTCTGTGGAAGCCCCCATATCAAAACCCCAAAGCTGATTCATGAGATACTGTTAGCTTCTTGTGATGATAAGATGAGGCCTTCCAATTACAGGTGGATGGAATTGATCTCAGAGATGCCAGCCATGAACAAGCAGTGGAAGCCATACGGAAGGCAGGCAACCCCGTAGTCTTTATGGTACAAAGCATTATAAGCAGACCAAGGGTAAGCATAAAAAATATGGAGAGAGATACACTATGTAGTAGTAGATGAAATAAATGTTCAAGGTGGTGGTGTTTGGGAATGGGATATTTAATCCTGAAACTTCCGTCTCAGCTATTCTAGGAACAAAGATTTGATTTAAGTATTATTTCCATTTAGAATGAAATCGATTTGGAGTTGGAATTGCCCTCCAGCACGCCGTCCTCAAACTATTTTGAAAAGCCTCAAGAATGATAATTTGTTGGGGGGCAGAGTAGGAGTCTAACTAAAATCAACTCTTAGCGATTGACAGCATGTCTGAGGAGCGCATGCAGAAATACAACATCTGTTAAAATATTCATTGGACATTAATGAAAGGACGTAGAAGTACACGGAAGTTTTCTGTCTCTAAGCTGCATGGACATTGCAGACACAAGCTAATGGGCTTTATTAGAGTTGCTTGCATCACCTGAAACTAAACTTCCTCATTGTAGAGTCTGTGTAAGCTGCATGTTTATTTACTAGTTGTCTCATAACTCTTGTTTCCCAGCCAGAGTCTCTTTATAGCCCTTCTTCAGCTTCTGCTCCCTCTGGGCAGAAACCTACTAACCCATTTTATCGTCAGTCATCTGAGGTAAAGTTGCATGAAAAACATCTGTTGAATGTTGGGATTTGGTACTTGAGATGCTGAAATGGCTTTTGCGTTTGCTGTGAGGTGAACAAAATTGGCATTACTGAATAATCAGGACACTGTTTGGGATGTGAAAGATGCCATTACTTTAGCACACTTATTTTTTCTCACTTAGAGAATGCTCCTTTGCTATTTTTAAATGCATTTTGTTCTCCATTTTTTTTTCCATTTATTAAGCTTGTTGGTTGTTTCTTGATTGTTTATTAACAAATTTTTGTTTCTCTGTAAGCAGAAGCATTGCAAATGCTGTTACTGTACACATGCTTTACGTTGTGATCTTTGTGAACAGCGTTATTTTTATTGTCTTCATTTTCTGAAATTCTCACCTGTACTTTATAACAAGACTTTTAAGGGAATTTCCTGCCTCCATTCGTGTGCAGTCAACCGGACAGCTAGCTGCCTGCAAACAGGAGATGCATTTAATGTGGTACTGCTGTGTGTTTAGTAAGGCAGTCATTTTCAAGTGACATGTTGCTACTGAGTCAGATTTTCTTTCATTCTTTCCCTCTTCCCCTCTCTTTCCCTCGCTTTCTTCCCTCTCTTTCCCCTCCCCCCTTTCTCTCTTTTTCCCCTTCTCTCTCTTCCCCCTTTCTCTCTCTTTCTCCCTTTCGCTCTCTCTTTCCCCCATTTTCTCGCTTTCCCCCCTTCTCGCTCTTTCCCCCCTTCTCTCTCTTTCCCCCCTTTTCTCACTCCCCCCCCCTTTCTCTCCTCTCTTTCATTCTTTTCTTCCTATCTCTATTCTTTTTCTTTCTTTTTCCTCTCCATTTCTTTTCCTCTCCTTAGGTAAAGTGGGCCTCAGCACATAGCAGAATGGCCAAGATAATGCAGATGGGCTGTGTTGCCGTGATAAACTAGTTTAGTAGTTTTTGCTTGCAAACAGTTACACGGCAAAGCTGTGTTTCATTCTGATGCTACCCTGTCTATTTCTAAATAAGAATGAATTTGTTACTGGGGTTATGGTGTCAGACAATCTGTAGAGCAACAGCATTATGCTTTGCAAATGCTTGCTTGCTTCTGGTACCTGAATGCATTTGTGAAAAATACAACACTAAGAGAAAAATTAAAAATAAATTTAAAGAATCCTTTATTTTATTTTTTTCTTTGTAAAGATCATAAGAAAAAGAAATACTTTATTTTAGTCTTTATTTTGCTTGTCCTAGTTTGTGCAAGAAAACATACTTCATGCATACTGAATAAAATATACCTGTGTCAGTGGACTGAAGTGCTCTGTAGTTCGTGCTGTTAAGCAGTCCAAATTAATACAATGTAGTTGCATGGCTAGAAATTTGAGCTAGCGGTTGTCTCTTATGTGCTATGACATCATGTTAAAACATAAAAGATTTTGAACTACTGTGGACTGAGCTGTTTTCTGTTTTACTAGGACTTCACTGTTTATATGCAAAATGTTTGTGATGCTTTTTTTATTTGCATAACATTTTATCAAGTTACAGTTTAAAATTTTATGCAGATGGCAAATGTGGTTAAAGTGTAATAGGACCATTTTACTCTTAAATTACTTTTCCCAAGACAGTCTTTATACAAGACACTGAATGTGAATTGCATACGTAAGTAGAGAATCTCGTTATATAGGGAAGCCTTTTTTCTTTGAGTGAAGGAATCTTGCTCATTAACAAATCTATGGCTCTACAGCCTTAGTTCCTCAGTATTTAAGATCCTGAATAACCAATACCTGGTTATCAAATTAAATAATTACATTTTGTTTTTATTTTGCAAATTTGCCAAAACTTCTATTTCAGGAGTGTAAAAAAATAAAAATAAAAATAAACAGCAACATATATCTGGCTTATGTTACCATGATCTAAATTTATTAGTTAATGTAGTAAGACTTTTTTGTTCCTTTCTCCTTAATATGCTTAATCCAGCAGGACTAAGAGACATTACAGCAAAGAGCAAAGAGAGATTCATACAATAGCCAGAAGGGCATACCCTTTATAGAAATTATTTTTAATCATTGTTTTGACAGCCATTCCAATTTACTATGCAGTATCAGAGTTCTTCCATCTTTCTTTCAGGTAAAAAGTTTGTTCAAAACAAATCTTATCCTGCATTACAAAAACTGTGTAAAGAATACAAAAGTTCAAATTCAATCTTTTTTCCAAAATACTAAAACCCTTTTGGTATTAAAATAACACAATAGTATTAAGCAAGTACTTCGTATTTTTTAAGGAGCATAGAGTTTTATTAAACTATGAACTATATAGACATGCTTTGTGTTGCATTATCACTAAGAATTAGATTTATTCTGTAGCTACCCAGTTTTGTAGTTATTAATAAGACTATTTAAGAGAGTTCCATGTACTGAACTACATCAACAAAATTTTGCAAATATCACAGGAGTTAAATTTTCTGTTGTTCAAACTACTGAATTCTGGACTTTGTGCTTGGTGGGCTAGGACAGGTATGAAGGTCAGTGCTTTTCTCTGCTCTAGAGCCACAGAGCAAATGCACTTTTGACTGTGTTTCCACGTCTGTAGCAAAGTGCATGAAGGGATCTTTTTTGTTTAGCACAGACAGCTAAGTAAGTGTGGTTTGTTTCATGAGTCACAACGGTTTATTCTGCAGTTTTTGCTTAGTTTCTATTATGTTTTCCTTGTAGAGCCCCTCCCTGGCTTTCCTGCAGAGCAATCTTTTCTGCAGGCCAGCTGTCTTCAGCAGCACTAACCCATTTGCTGATGCTTCTCAGTTCAACACTAACAAGGTTTGATGACGACAGACTGTCTGCTTTTGACTCACCAAACATGCGCTTCTTCGCAATTTGTGTCTCTGTGCTTTCTTTTTTCTTTCTTTCTTTTTTTTTTTTTTTTTAACCAAATTTGGATAAAATACTCTGCTGATGAGGATGAAAAGTCTATGTAGTGAGTTTAAAAGACACAGATCATACACCAGTTTTGAAGAAGGTAAAAATTCCAGCTTACATTAATCATATGCACTCAGTCTGAACTAATCGGAACTATTAAAGGAGTAATTTGCCCAGTTACAAAACCAGTCTCTGTGGTATCTGTTAAAATACCCACCTGAGCGTAAACGATCTCTCATCAGTGTGAGATGTTTTGCTGCTGTGTATTTCTTCTCTTTTTATTTGGTTAGGACATTCCAGCTGATCTCTCTTATGTTGCATGAGGGCGGGGAAAAAAATTGACAGTTTTCATTTTATGATGAAAGTGTTTTCCCCTTGCCTCTTAAAATTTTTTTGATGACGCATGAACAGGATGCTGGTATCTTTGGAAATCTGGAAAAATGTTAGAATTTTTTTTTTTTTTGTGGTTAGTGCTTACTGCATGCTATTCATATCGGGAAATTGGCCTCTAATGCAATTATGAATAACGTTTGAATTCTTATGTGCATGCATTTCTGACTGAATACAAAAGCTTCTAGTTGCTTGTATGTCTTTCTTTGGAGTGATTGTGCCCTCTCTCGTTTTTCCTATGTTGCATTATGTCAGATGTCTCAAATGTATAAAGAACATTTATGACATGTGCTGCATAGTTGTATGTATGTTTTGAATTCTTATCCATATTTTTTACAGTTCTAAGGAAAGAGAATAACGTAGAACAGTAACATAAAATGTAATATAAATGATGACTTCTGTATTTTTGAAATTATTCCTTAAAACAGTTCATGTATTTATACATACAATGCTTTTTGTAGTTTCTCCATGATTATGTTTTCTAAAAATTCAGATAAGAATGGCCTTTTGCCTTCTCTCCCACTTCTTCTGCAGGAGTGGACTAAGGTTTATATACATACATTACGATATTTCAGTGAATCACAGTTCTTAATAATTCCTTGAATAAACCAAATCAGTAAAATGGATATAAATTAAACTAAGCTGTTCTTTGTTAGCACTGTATTATTGCCAATGGTACTGTAATATATGGATTGCTGTTTTCTGTTACTGTAGGAGGTATCGAATCCAAGTAGGGTTACCTTCCGTTGTTCCCCAACTAACCCTTTTGCTCCCACACCATTCAAGGTTTGTTGTGATTCCAGCGAGTGGGTCATACCCTGTGTGTGCTGCGTGCTTGTACGTGGTGTGTGATGACTTCCAAAATACTGCTCCTTCTCCCACATGCAGCTCCTGTGCTGAGAGTGGAACTGCTCCAAACTTGCTGCCGTTTTTAAACATTTCCTTGGCTGTGACCAGAGTGACCCTGGCAGCCGGATGAGCTCATGTGCTGTCTGATGCTTTACGCTTTTAATGACATAATATGGGATATTATGTCATGGCACATTGGAAGTATTTGATGAGTGGCCCGATTCAGAGAGGAAAAGTCTTATGGGCCTCAAAGACGGCACCAACTGCCGCTGCGGGACAGACTGACTTGTGGATGCAGAACGTGGTCCCAGATATCTGACGTGTACAGTGAAGCTCTTCTTACGCTTCTCACCAGAGAACCTTGCCTTTACTTTCATTTCAGGCTTTCTTTAAACACCAAACATGCAAATCTATGTGTGTTTGTGCAGAGATGTAGAAGGAAGCTGTTTTTTCTACCAGTGAAATTTTGCTGGCCATAATTCATAAGGGATTATCTATTAGGATGTGGCAGTATGACCACACCTTATCCACACTTTGAGTAATATATTGATTTTGAATTTAAAACACACAGACTACAGTAAATTCTGTTTATCTAATCCCCACATTTATTTCCTTATTTTTCTTCTGTGTGCTCCCAATTAAACCTCTAGGAAACAATCTGGTAAATTAGTGCATGTCTAGAACTAACTTACCCCTTCTCACCTATCTGAGGTGGGGTTCTGACATTTCTCCATGTTGGGTAAATGCATTTTTGATAGTGAAAAGGCATTTTGAGCTGGGTTTTCATCCTACTCGAATCCTGGTAGGCAAAAATGTTTTTGCTGTAATACTGCTGCTTCAGCTGAGGTTTATATAAAATACATCCTATAACTGTTAACATGTTTTAGAATATAATTTGCATAAACTGTAAAATAATTCTTACATGCAAATTCAGTCATATAAGGAATCTCAGCTGAGTGCTGTGACCCAGAGATTTGAAGTGCAGACTGACAAGGTTGAGACGACAATACAAAAATTCTTATGGCACTTATGCACTTACGTGGCATTTCTAATGCAAGACATTGCCTTGGGTGGCGTTTTAACACTTCCCTCAGAATATTGCATTTGTGGCCTTCTTAGTTAAATTCCTAGAGGAAATTTTTGAGAAAAGCCTTTTCCATCCAAAAGCAGAAACTGACATAGGGTATTTGCATTTTCCTTGAATCTTGGGGCATCCTGAGGAGGAACGTAGCTTATTTCCCCTGAGAGGAGGGAACTTTCTTAAGCCTCAGGATGACTTAACTGGTAGATTTCTGGTTCTCTCAAAGCCTCCACTTGGAAGCCACACTGACATGTGGCCCAGCTTTGAAGTCCTCCAGGGTGCGTGCTGTTATCCAATTACCGTTGTCCTGGGAAAAGAAACTGACACAGTGTTTCTGGCTCCGAGAGATGCCCTCTAAGGTGCAGTGTTCAAACTTACGCTAACTGAGGTACTGAAAACTGAAATGACAATAAAGCAGCTAGGAATACCTGAAAATCCTAGTCCTTGAAAAAAAATGTTTATGTTTTTCACCTAAGTGTCATGTAGTTTACATCAACAGTTGATTTGCCAAGTACCAAATTTTCTTGGGCATGGATAAATTTCAGAATGATGATATTCAGGCATGAGTTTCTCTCCTGTATGTTCACCCTTGTTTACAGTGCTGAGCAAACCAAAGTAATACAAATCAATGACATTTAGTCAAATCCTTGTCCCAAGTCATGTTCCCATATTCCTCAGTGAAACTGCCCTGAGTGGAGGCAACCATTCTCTTGCAATATTCATATATGCTTATATTTGGGGCTTTTTGTGAACATGAATAAATTATGCATATCGAGATCAGAATAATTTTTGTCCTTTATGGGTGAATCTGTGCATTTGTTTGATCTCCTCCATGCAGCTTATAGAAAACCAGTAAAGAAGACTGGAAAAGTACTATTATTGATTTTTTTTTTTTCAGTTATCTATTTTGTTTTATATTTAAATTTTCTTTCAGTTAATTTTCCAGTATTTTTACTTGACTGGAGGAGTTTTTAAAATTTCTAGTTCTTTTCTTTCTCCTTTCCTTCTACATAGCTTCCAAAGTATCTTACAGGAAGAAATTACATTTGCTGGCTTTTAAAAGTAAAAAAAATGGCACATAAAACTTTGCTGAATTGGGCTTTCATTGTGAGTTCTGTTTGCTTCAAAATATATTTTGGAGTGAAACTGTCTTTTACCTTGCCTAGTGTTTGTTTCCATCTTTGATCTCTTGCAGCCTTTCTGTGCTGTGTTTTTCACTTAGAATTCCTGTTGCTTGGTATTTACATTTCAAATCCATAGTCACTGCCATCTTGACATTTTTGTATACTAGTTTGTCCTACACAGAGTCTGCCTGTGCTTAGCCATTGCATTTTTCTTATTCTCCACAGGCATCCAGTCAGTCAGATTCAGAGCCAGAAAAGACTTCATTTTGTAACTTGCCTCTGCCCCCTCCTTCAGCATTTTCAGGAATGAGCTGTGATGTTGCACAGTCATCTTCCAGCAAAATCCCAGAGGATGTGGAGAAAGAGGACGAGTTTGGTTACAGCTGGAGTAAGTTTATCCTTTGTTATATTTTTTTGAAATACTCAACATTGGAATAGCGTTATAGCAGAAGATATGGAGTGCCCACTTTGAACTACTTTGTTTTCATATTTTTTTTCATGGCTTGAGTGTTAAGTGTTGCTGTCAGTGTTTAGCTGTACTTGGTCAGATGCACACAGTGAAATACTAGATTGATTTGCTCCTGACGAACTCATTCTGACTTCTGTGTTCCTCAGTGGTCCAGAGTCACTGTTATCTGAAAATACCATTGCAATGGAAATATTACTCTTTAATATAAAATCTTCTTTTTCCATTTTTTAAGAGAAGCTTAAATATTTTCCACAGTTGAAGTGACTAGGAATACTATTATAAATCACCTAAGGCTTACCTGAAAAGAAACTGTGCTGTACACTTAAAATTTCTCACTCAGTTTGGGATTCTGTCATTAAACAGTTCATACTGGAGACTGACCTTGGCTCTCCAAGTGACTTGGGAAACTTTCTAATCTGAATCCAATCTCTGCTGCCCACACTCTTTCATTTAGAAAAGATCATGCAGCGCTATGGAGATCTGCCCGGGGAGCTACACATGATTGAGCTGGAAAAAGGAAGGACAGGTCTGGGACTTAGTCTCGCCGGTAACAAAGACCGATCCAGGATGAGTGTCTTTATAGTGGGAATTGATCCAAATGGAGCAGCTGGCAAAGATGGCAGGTTACAGATTGCTGATGAGTTACTAGAGGTGAGTTTTTGTAGGTTGTCCTGAAACATAGAAATATTGATTTGCGACAGAAGTAAAGAAATAGATTCTTAGTACAGTATATTATGTTCTTCAGTAAACTGTATGACCTTTCAATCCACAAGTTATCCAACCAGAAGTTGCTGTGTTAGCAAATTTTCATTCTCGTATCTGTCAAATAGTTGCAGCTGTTTTAATAGTTGTAGCTGTTTGTTTTTTTTTTTTTATCATGCGTATATATACGTGTGTGTGTATATGCACCTATTTCAAATGGCTAAGAATGGGTGAAGACACCTGCTTTTGTATTGTTAATGGAAAGGGAACATGCTATGGTGATGAAAAACACTTTGTCATCTGAGGTGTGCTACAGACTGTAGCTATATAACTACAACTAGTTATTCATCATTGACTAGTTGTGTAAAACTATAATTATATAACTATAGCTAGCTACAGACTATAATTATGGCTTTAAAGAAGTGTAATAACCCATATACCATATACCATGTGTGTGTACCATATACCATATACACTTACCATGTATATGTACACTTTGTACATGAAAAGGGGAGATCAGGAGCAGACCCCCTTGTATCATGGGCTCTGTATAACACATTTGGGCTCTTCTCTCCTGCTACCACGCTGAGACCCAGCAGCGTAATGCCCATCTAACATTCTCTCTGTGTTTACGAGTATGAGATGCCTTTTTGCTTGTTTGTTTTTTAATTGTCTCAGTTCACCTACAATGTTTGCAGATGTATTCTTTGCTGCAACTTTACCCACTCTCTCCAGAGCAGTAGGTAGCATGTAACTCACACACACGTACTCCATGTAGCTTCAGAACTGTATTTGCAAGAATGCGCTGGGGAGATGGTACAGTGAGATATCACAAAGCATGCGGAAAACCCTGGAGAGCAACCGAACCCATTTTTAGACTGGGTTTCACCACTGCATCTTTGCCTTTATACGAAAAAGTATAATTAATAAAATATAAGTAAATCATGGTATGATTGTGCAAACTCACATTAATATTTTCAGTGTAAATAAATTATGGCTTAATTCTACAAACATTAATATCTGCAATCATATTTGAATCCTGTGAGCATCAAAGGGTTTCAGAACGTCTGCTCTGTCAATGAAGGCAATGATCATAGCATTGAACCTTTGGATTGTAACTGAACCAGCTCTCAGATTCCTGTGTGTAAATGTGTGTGTCTCAGAGTTGAGATACAATGAGTAATAGAAATCTGTTCGCTGGATATAGGCAATTCATTTTTTATTGATAGAGTTTCCCTTGACTCTGCTTTATCCCTGTACCCATCACGAGGTGATCAATAAGTGGAAATAGATGATGTGGCAGGTCAACCCTCTATAACCCAGAGGAGGACATTTTGCACACTGTGACAATGTTTATCTGAGAGGGAATAAAACAGGACACGGTGTATTCCAGTTTTTTAAAATGCTTTTTTAGCAAGTGAAGAGGAATAATGGTGTGTCTTTAAGGCTTATACATTAGTTTAAGGCATTTAAAATATTCTAAGACGTAATTGTTATTTTCTTTAAATAGATAAATGGTCAAATACTCTTTGGAAGGACTCATCAAAATGCTTCATCAATAATCAAGTGTGCACCATCTAAAGTAAAAATAATCTTTATCAGGTAAGGTTTTTTTTTAAGATTTTGCTAAAAATGTTTATTTTTAATATGCTGAAATTCTTGCACAGGAAGTATTTCTGTTTTATTTTTGATTTTGGTGAGTCAGCTGTGCCTGGTATGCTTTTTAGCATGCTAAAAACTAGCTGTTAAATATGTCCTGTGTTATCCCTTTTGATACTTCTGTTGTGACTGTCAGAAATAAATCAGAAAAAAATAGCTAGACTTAAACTTTCTTGAAGAAATATGGTGCTGCTTTATAATATTCTCTATCTGTATCTATTGTAGAAATAAAGATGCAGTAAATCAGATGGCTGTTTGCCCTGGGAAGTCAGTAGAGTCTTCACCTTGTACTTCAGGGATACTTCAAAACCAAGAGGTAAAACACTTTTTTATTTTTCTACTTTGAGGTAGCTTTTAATATTATTGTTACTAGTGCCCCGTATATTAAGCTAAACATTAAAATGAAAGAGAAAAGAGAAAAAAATTAATTTTAGTATATCTGTTACAGATGCTGTTCCTCACTCTGTTTTACTTTATGCTCAAGTAAACTGAGCTGTAACTGGTACTCCTGTGAAGAGGGCTGTATCCGTTTAAAGGGATCCAGTAGATGATCAGACCCACTTTGAGTGTGTGTTTGTGCAGTACTTCAATGCAAAAACTATTTTAATTTTGAAAATAGTTGCTCAGAGTTGTGTTTTCTTTCTCCATCAGACTGACCTCAGTGCTACGAATGCCAATATTTCTGCTGACTTCAGTTCATATAAAAATATTCAGCACATGGAGCTCCCTAAGGTACATTTTCAAAACTAAATTTATATCCACCATATGTGTGTCCATCAGCTTGTTGCTGTGTAATGGAGTCACTCTTAAGGCAGGCAGACTCTGTCCCTTTCAGTCAAAGTCAAAATAGAGATTTCTAAGGATCGGCTCTTCCATCTTATGAATGCCCCCATGCGGTCCTGCTGCAGGATTTCAGTTGAATCAGAAATTCTGACCGCAAGAGAAAACTGGATGGTGTTTCGTGAGACAGGATGGACCATGTATAACTAGGATTGATTTCATACTGTGACATACGCCTATGTTTTTGGTTTAGCACCTGCTTGATGCTGCCTTGGGTAAAATAATTACCTGAGTTGTTTCAGGTATATTAATTAGCAGATTATGAGAATGAAATCCCCCAAACTAATATGTACAGAGAAACAGAAATCATGCATTTTGGAGAAAATGACCAGGTGTTCTGTAATCACGAACCTGCCAAAGGAGGCTAGGAAAATTGCTTCTGCTTCTTATTGGCGTGGAGGAGACAATTGTATCCGGTAGATGAAGTGCTTAGGCTTTAGGACTGTTCATTAGTTTGCAGCCTTGGCAGGCATATACCCTTTCCTTGTTAACCTGGACTTGATGTTACAGATCGAGATGATTTATTACTAGGTGAAAACTCTAGAGAAATTTCATTCTGACACAACCATTTCCTAATTTTACAGAAAAATCAGGCGTTTTTCCGTCCTCTATATTTTCCACTTCTTTTGTGGTTTCAAGTAACATATTTAAGCAATGTCATGAAATTCTATTTACTTCAGTACACCGTTTCCAAATATTCTGTGTGCCTTCCTCCTATTTATAAATTACCAACTGAATCACAGATAATGTAGGATTATAAGTAATTAAATGGGTTTGAATTTAGAAGTATTTCAGATATATTTATAGACAGACGATATGCTATTGAAGGTTGAAAAATTTTGCTATTTTGAGAAGAAAATGTCTTGCAATAGTAAAGATAGAGAGGTTTGTAAATTGCCTCTGTAAAACCCATACTTTCGCTACATCATCAAACTTCTCTGGTGTTTAGAGAACATGTTTTCACATTTAGATAAATGCAAGATCTGATTATCTACATTTTTCTTTCTTTTTTTTTTTTTCCTCCCCCTCAGGATCAAGGAGGATTGGGAATTGCCATTAGTGAGGAAGACACAGTTAACGGAATAGTTATTAAGAGCTTGACAGATCATGGTGCAGCAGCAAAGGTGTGAGAACATTTTAAAGACCATTTAAGGAAGGAAAAATAAAGTTTTGCAATTGCACGCAAAGCTCATATTTTGTTTTTTGCTTTCTTTCTAGGATGGACGAATCAAAGTTGGGGATCAAATCCTGGCAGTGGATGATGAAATTGTTGTAGGCTATCCAGTAGAAAAGGTGATTCTGGAGTATCAGGAATTCTGCAGAAACTAAATGCTCAAAATGCTTGTGTCTGTGACACAACTAAGGTTTCCATATCAGTGCTCTGACTGCATTTTCAAAGACAGATAAAGAACTGAAGACCCATGGGCTTTTCTATATGAGAAAAAAGCTTGTTTGATAAGATAGAGCCTGAATCAAAAACTCAGCTGCTATTTTCCTATTCACTGTATGAATAACCTTGCTCTATGCTACAGTATTTTTTTTTTTGGTTGTTTGTATGGGTGTCTGTGGTTCAGATCTGACATATCAAGGGACACTTAATTGTGGCATAAAGGCCATGAACTATTGCTGAATCATGACTCTTTTTATGACATCTCCCTTGCTAGCAAAAGAGATAAATCTTTGATGTCAGAAGATCTTTTTGCATTTGTTAAAAGCTGGTTAGGAGAGTATTCATCTTCATCCCTAAGAGTGCTGCTCTCTCTGCAGTAAATGTCAAAGGAGTAGTGAGGTGGGTTGCAGGCTGCAGTAAGAGTTTAGAAGAAGTGACAGAATGATTAACTGAAAAGCCACATTTATGGTAAAAAGAAAAAAATCTTGTTTTCTAATTATGCTGATATATTCAAGACCTAACATAGTTGATTTCTTTCTGTGTAATGGCAATGCAATTTTTAAGTTTCTTTTTCCCCAAAGACAAATATTGAGTTTGTTTCAGTTTTGTGAGTTTGTTTCAATTCTGTATTACAGCCCAGCATCCTCTTTTCCTCCTGTAGTTCAGATAATATTTTCAAGTTTTTATTCTACCTTTGTGTTTAATTAAGGTGCTTGGATGGCATAAAATCAAGTCTTTTAAGTTGATAGATGTTTTGGCATTGATTACAGTGGGATCAGAATTGGGCTCCACCCCATCATTAGATTTCTCTACTAATTACTGAGAAAACAGAAAATATTTTGTGTAGAGAAGCTGTCCAAACACTTTTGTACTCTCAGCTGGTGCAATGTGGCATAGTTTGATGGAAGCTACTGGATTAACATTAGCCAGATCTGTCCCTCAGCTATTAACTCTGTTACTATTTATCATCCTTGTTCATTACCCAGAACAGTTGCAGGACTGTAATCCTAGGTCCACTTTCCAGAAAAGTTGTTCTGCCTGATCTTTGTTGTACAGCTGAGCAGTGCAGTTACGCTCTGTACCATCTGCTATCATTCAGTTTATCAGTCTCCTGAAGACATCCAAAACCACAGTGAAGCTGACGATCAACTCGGCAGAGCTGGAAAGCCTCACTGCAGCCCCGGTCCCCGCCAGCTCTGCCCTAGCAGAGAGGAGGAGTATCCAGCAGCCAGCAGCTGCCCCTGCCTCGAGCTCACCAGAACCAGAGGCCATCAGAAGTAAGTTCCCTCAGTGTGTGCCCAGCGTCACCTGAGGGTTGTAAGATAAAAATGAAAACACATCTTAATAATTGCCTCTTTCCTTCCTACTCTTTTTCTGCAGTATGGATCAATCCAAATAAAGTAATAAAACTCCACACAAAAGTTTAACCCACAGTGCTCACGCAGGCTAGCAGAGGAGGGAGGGTGTAGGAATTTCCTCCTCCATCCCCAAATCAATGCAGTGAGGGCCCATGCCATCACTGCCTAGGATAAATTGGGAGTAATTTCCTTTAGCGTGGTGAGAAAAGTCATGTCGTTCTTCCTAGAGCGAGAGAATGAGTGGGGCTGTCTTGTAATGTATTACTGACCAACTCCAGCTCTCCCTCTAAAGACTTGAAATGATTATCGTAGTTATTGATAAAGCAACACACCACTAAGAAGCTGTTCTTAAATGAGTACATCACAGTAGTAATTTACATGTGTATCACCACAATTTCCTGCTTCCCTTAAAAACTGTCGCTTCCTACCTCACGTTTTCTCATCAACTCTCACTAATTTCTTTTTTCTCATTGGTCCCATTTTTGTTACTGTACCTAAATTTCATGCTGCTAACACCAAAACCTAGCCAGTTTGGGCCAAGTATGATATTACTGATGCAGCTAACTAGGTAAGGACCATTTGGATCCAAAGACTCCCTTCCAACTCTTTGGTTGATGATGGTTGTGTTTCATTTATGTCATACATCTTTTGGACAGAATTGCCTTACTTTAGACTTGATTCCCCAAAGCATAAGCAGTTTCTCGTCTTATGCAAAGGGACTTTGCTTACTGGAGCTGCAGAACTATCAGTAATCTCCACAGATTTACCCTTGGATTGTTTTCATCACCCTTCTGGTTTCCATCAGAGGCTTTTAGCTAGTTTTGAGGCTTACTGTTCCGAGAGGATCTATTGTTCACACCACATCTTAAGTATTTCTTTAGTGTAGTATAAATGTGTATTTATACTATAGAATACACATTTCTATATATATTGTAGAATGGCCTATTTCTCCGTTTCATCCGTTTCAGTGGAATTTCTTTTAATCAGCACCCTTATTTTAAATGCCTGAAATGAGTTTAGTTGTTTAATTTTACCTTTTGGAAGAACCTCATCTAGGTGTTCCTTTTAAAATCAGTTAGGACAGTAGTGGTAGACGTGATCTTAGAATTCTAGGTGTTTTGATCGCTAATCTGTTGTTTTAATTATCACATAATTTCAAACCTCTTAGATTTTTTTTTTGTCTTTAAATATATGGAACTGCCCCAAAAAGCAAGCTAAATATCCATTTGTGCTATAGCAGATACACTAACCATATTTATGATCACACATAAGTTAGTGTATAAATATGCAGGGAGTGAATAGCTGCATCATTATGTGGGTGTTCTGGAGTAAGAAAGTGTGCTGTAAGTCAAATATTACTGTTGAGTTATCACTGGATTCCATTTTAAAGCCACTTTTCTGATGTCAAGCCCTAATACTGTAACAAGGATTTTTAATTCTTGTTTTAGACACAAGCAGATCTTCAACTCCAGCCACATTAGCTTCTGACCCAGCTACATGTCCCATTATCCCTGGATGTGAAACAACCATTGATATCTCCAAAGGACGAACTGGTCTTGGTCTGAGCATTGTTGGAGGAGCAGACACTTTGCTGGTTGGTTGGAAAAAAATCTATGTTCCTCAAGTGAAATGGCATAATGTCATTAAAATATCTGATGGAAAAGATTTTGTCTTTGTTTGGTCCTATGACATTTATAGAAGGATACCGAAGAAAAACAGGAAAATGTGAAACAAACAAAACAAAACAAAAAGAAAGTTGACCTTAAATATTTTGATATTTTGTTATCAGTCCTTTAACTGTTTGGTTTGCCACTTTTTGGTTAATTTTAGTTGGATTTACAATAAAGCAGGGGATGCTATACTTGCAGTGGGCAAAGTAGATGTTCTTGTATCACGTAGTGTGTTTTTGTTATTTATCCACAGGGAGCAATCATTATCCATGAGGTGTATGAAGAAGGAGCGGCATCTAAAGATGGGAGATTATGGGCTGGGGATCAGATACTAGAGGTGCGATGTCTTCTTTTGGCCACTATGTATTGTAAATAACTAATTACACATCTTCTGTTTGTGTGTTGGAAAGCCTTGCATAGTTTATCAATGTATGCTTACCTTATAGGTGAATGGGATCGATCTCAGGAATGCCACACATGATGAGGCTATAAATGTCCTCAGACAGACACCACAAAAAGTTCGTCTAACTGTATACAGAGATGAGGCCCAGTACAAGGAGGAAGACATGTATGATGTACTCAATATAGAGCTGCAAAAGAAGCCTGGTAAAGGCCTTGGACTCAGTATAGTTGGGAAGAGGTATGAATGTGCATGTAGGGTGAGTGTCTGGGAGCTGGTGGGCATGCTGGTACTGTCTGTTGTGGTGCAGTGCTAATATCCATTGGGCTTTGAGGCAGTGCGTCTGTCTCAGCATCATTTATTCACTCAAGATAGTTGACCTTTTCTGCAGGAATTATCCAAACAGTGCACAACAAAAATGAGAGGACATTGTGTTCTCAGTTGCAAGCAGGAACCTGAAAAACTCAAAGAATGAAAATGGTCTTTCAGCCCTGCTGTAATGCAGAATATCTTTTTTTTTTTTTTTTTTTGCAGAAATGATACAGGAGTATTTGTGTCAGACATTGTCAAAGGAGGGATAGCAGATGCTGATGGGAGATTGATGCAAGGAGATCAGATATTGACAGTGAATGGAGAAGATGTTCGAAATGCAAACCAGGAGGCTGTTGCAGCTTTGCTGAAGGTATCAATGAAACTGAAAGTAGATGAAAGTATGAAGTTGGAATCCAGAGTTTCTGAAAGCTTAAGTTTAATTTTTTCTGTTCCTGTGGTTATTGAGATGACACTAGGAATGAGCTTTGTTTCTAAATTTAAGGTTATTGCTTTCAAACTGAAAGTTAAAGCATCAGATTTTAATATATTTCCTGATGAAACTGGGAACAGTGGTGGCATTATAGGGCTATAGAAGACTTTTAGCTAGATCACTCTAAAATCTAACTCTGTAGTTCTCTAACAGGCTTTTAACTAGATGTTTCATATCTTTAAAAAAATATTTAGAACTTAGACTTAAACAACGAAGAACTCTCCCGATTTCTTGTCCCACCCAGCTTGCATCCATTAAATTCAGTAATGTCTTTTCCAGTGAACTAGTAATTTAGTGTCAGAATTCACTTTTCCACAAAGATAACTGAAGTAACCGCAGATCTGCAGCTGTTCAGGAACAAAATTTTTGTTCACAGGGAATTTTGAGTTTCTGATCTCCTCACCTTATTTGCAAAACTGAATGAAGTCACAAATACAGAATTTCCTGTGGTCTGGCAGGAAGTCCAGCTGGTCAGCCAGCTTGTCTGTTTTCCATCCAGAGCTTTGAGACATTACTGTTGTATGTTAGGATTCCATCAAGTTAGCATTTTCCGATGGAAAATAGTACTACTGGAAGAATATTAACAGACACGACTCATAGCTGATGCTTGGATGCATAGAGATGATATTTCTTTGAAATTGCATTAAAAGGTAGATTTTTCCAGGTCTCGAACAGTTCCTGTAGGATTTTTGGTTTTTTTGGAACACTTTTCCTGTATTTTTAGCACGTATCCATCAGTGAGAAGGCCAGATCTGGATGTGTATTCAGGTAGTGAATATACTCTTCTGGGGCAATAGTACTTTTCCATTTTTATCTGATACTTTAATTATACATCTAAGGACATGTTTCTTCGTATGCTGTGCTTTTAGATCTTTCCTTAATTAAATTAAGTTCCATTTTATTTGGAAAATTTCTCTCATTGTTATCATTTCATGAGGGTTTAGGAGTATCTAAACTAATGCTTTTAGCTACTATTTATCATTCATCTTTTAAAGGATTAAATAATTCATCTTGCTCGGTGCTTGTAATTAATTGTCCTACTTGAGAGAGAAAAAAAAATACAAACAACCTTTAATATAGGCCTCTAATACTTAAAAATACTGTTGCTAAAGGTTATATTTAGTTCATAATACAGTATAAATGGAGTAAAGTATCTCTCACATGTAGGCAGTCACAATTTTTAATTCAGGAATCTGTTCTATTTTCACTCACAAGATTTAGGAGAGTTTTTTCTTGAATTGCTTGAAATATATTGTGTTAGAAATCTGAAATGAATATTGTTGGAAAATTATCCAGAATCTTTTGAACATCCAAATATATTTTAGTTATAATCAGTCCACCTGAATGTGGACTTAAAACTTCCTGTTCTTGATTTTTTTTTTATTTTTATTTTTAAATATCACTACAATGTGAAAAGCTAGTGATTCTTTTCCCTCATTTGACTTGGTGATTTATCAAATGCGAGATTTGTGGAAGAGAAAGGAAGCCCTAATAAAACTGAATGTGAACTGATTTATTCACAAGTTAGACTGGAAAGTATTACCTCCCAGTTTCACACATAATAAATTTTAAATCTTATTTGTGGGTTTGCATTTTATGTGAGGATGTGTTAATTGTAGGTACATACACTGCTTCGTGAACTTTCCATTTTGGACAAAAAAGGTCCATGTGGTCTGATATAAAGCAGTGCATAGTAGTAGGAAAGGCTGCTTTTGTGAGAACCTTGATCATGTCAATCACAGAATATAGAAGAAGTCAGCATTGTTTATAAAGAACAATATGTAATAAACCTCTCATTTGTGTCACCCCTAAGAGAACATTAACTATTTATGCTAGTTATATGGCATGGAAACTATATTTGAATGGTTATATCCTGTTGTCAATTTTGATACACTGGTCT
>JAWLRI010000157.1:3127267-3149584 GCA_034781795.1 Crypturellus tataupa
TTTCTTACGGTGAATTCTCTGACAAAAACATGAAGTCCTTGGTATAATACAACTAAAGCATGATATATAATTACAGATTGTAATATTAATTTATTTGGCTTCATGGATAAGGGATAACTTCCCAGTGGAAGGAAGAAAGAAAAGCTAAATTGTAATAAAATATTGAAATTTTTGCATTTGAATACCCTGCAGATAGATATGATTGTTTTGGTACTTCTAACGACTTGAATTATCTCAGAAGTACAGATCTTTCTATGTTGTTTTATATGTTGTGATAGTTTTGTCTGCTTCCTATCTGCTTCCAAAATCAACCTGATTTCTTTGTTTCTAAATACCATGATTCCATGGTGAATTTTCTTCTGAGATATGCATCCATGCATCATGCATCCATGTAGGTACTTACAATTATACCTGTAATTAAAACCTCCAAAGACTAGTGGAAGGATCTCCCAGTGTGCCACCTTGCCTAACTTCCTGTTGGGAGTCAGGTGTAGAGAAAATTAAGTCACAAATGGATTTTTAGAAAACTTCCTACTCAGAATCTGGTAGTTTCAACAGCAGGAATAAGATGGCTGACTACCAGTTTAAATAACATGTTTCTGCTGCATAAACAGAAGTAAAGATTCATAATTGAGATTTTGTACTGTTTTTAGTCTCGAAAATGCTCCACTTCTACTGCTCTTCAAAAAATAGTTTCTTGAAATACAGTTTAGATATCAATACTTCTCCAGTTTATTTGAAAAGTAACAGAATTAGGCTCCTAAATAATTTTCATGCCTGCACTGTAATATTGCTTAATGCAAAATATTTCCTCTTCTTTATTGACTCTTTTGCCATACCTAGATGGTAGGACTCTGATCCCGCCAGGAATTGCAGAGATGTTAGACTTGTATTTTTTCCCTTTATTTTTCTTCTTCCATCATTTAATAAGTGACTTAAGTATTGAAATATGTTTTAATGGGATTCTTGTAGTTAGAAGAGACACATTATAAATTATTGGTTCTTTAGTGTTCATTAGGTACAGTAAGACTAGAGGTCGGAAGAATAAAAGCTGGTCCATTCCATTCTGAGAGGAGAACATCCCAGAGCAGCCAGGTTTGTAACTGTAAAACTGTTTAGTTTGGAAGAAATCTAATGTGGTTAAATAATGAAAGAAAAATAGAAAGAACTGATTTTATGATGACAGTGATTTTCCACATACCAGATCCAAGGTGAATAAATGTAGGAGCTTTTATGTACTTCACGGCTTTCTGGTAACCATTTCATATGTTTATTTCACATATTGTATCTGTTAAAGACATGATCTGGCCAAAAATTTTTTCCAGAAGTGACTTTGCTGCGTTGCCTAAATATGCTTTAAAGGCTGCATCCTGGGAAGCAGAGAGAGCTCTGGTTCTCATGGATATCAACAGAACTTGGAGTGGGCTTTAAGCGTCTTTGTTACTTTAGAAGTGCCTCTGCTGTAAGGGAAAATTGTTTCTGGAAACGCAGTGAACTTCTCCCCTCCTTTCATATTCTTCCCATAGGCTTGGTCACAAAAAGCAGCAAACTCGCACTCATTTGTCAGGCTTCTGCAGTAAGCTTAGAGTAAGGCAGTCTTAATTGTCATTAGACAGTTGGATTGTCATTAGAAAATTTTTATTACAAACTTCCGTCAGTTTCTGCAGGCAACCATGTCCTTGATGCCATAGCAGCTCACATTGTGGATCTCAGATAAAGCAAGTTTGAGGGTTTCAAATAGGAGCTGTATTTCTGAAGAACTCACTGCTCGCCTTAGAACAGTTCTAGTTTTGTAGATCGTAGAGAAGTGAAGATAATCTTAATTAACCTTTTCCTTCTGAAGTTTTAAGTTAAACAGGTTAAGGTTGAGTAAGGGCTGAAGCACTGGCTTCCTTTCAAACAGGGTAGTGCCCAGCAAGATGAAAGCAGGTAGGCTGTGTGGAGTCTTCATCTACTTTGTTGAGTTAGAAGAAGCTCACATCAATGAATGTTTTGAAGAGTCCATGCCACCATCAGTGAATTCGGCACAGCATGAGCCACTTTTCGTTTCTTTACATCAATGCATGAGTGTAGCAAAAACCTTTCTGGGATCTGTGCACATGTAGCTGAATGGAAATCTAGTAGTTCCAGCTGATGGAGTGCCTGGGTGAATGCAGGAGTGCACATGAGAGCATATAAACTTTTATTTTATCTGTCATCTACCTTGATAATTGTAGCTAATGTTTGTGCCAGAAAATCCTTATGAAGGGATAGTGAGTGCAAAATTAAGGTCACAACTTGACCATCAGCAGCAGAACTTAGTCGTGTGAAGGGATTTAGTCGTTTAACCTCTGTTGCTCTAATGTTTTAAACTAAGAGCTATATCAAATGCCCTGAAAATATGTGGAGATTTAGTGTATCATCTTTTAAGTGGTGGTAAAGTAACTGAATATGGGAGATTATGCTTTAACTTTCTAGCAAACCAGGAG
The DNA here is from genome assembly GCA_034781795.1 of Crypturellus tataupa. Taxonomy (NCBI): domain Eukaryota; kingdom Metazoa; phylum Chordata; class Aves; order Tinamiformes; family Tinamidae; genus Crypturellus; species Crypturellus tataupa. The sequence goes on from JAWLRI010000157.1 coordinate 3,129,736, forward strand.
TCTGAGGGTGCTGTCTAATCCTAGTGTAACACTGTATTCAGGTCAGTGAAGGAAGTGGCAGTCTCTCATCGTTCAGTTTCCCGGTTTCTGGCTCCAGTGCACCCGAGGTCTTTGAAAGTGGTCTGAGGAAGAACACCAGTAAGGCTCTTCTGTTTTTTTTTCCACTATTTATTAGCTGTGAATTGGTTATTATACAGTATGTATTATTTACCTCTAAATAATAAGCTTTTTCAGAAGAAACTAGCAGGTTCTTATACTAGCTGTTTAGATGATGAGAATGTAAACTGAACTGGAATTTTATAGTTAATCTGTGTCATGCATGAAAATCAGTGGTCAGTTGTTGATACAGTATAGTTATTGAGCTAGATAACGACGTCGTAATAGATGTGGAATAGTTTTCTTGTGCCCAGATTTAAAACTACCAGCCTAAGTATGCTCAAAATTGTTTTTCTATTTTATTTGAGCATTCTTGGCAGTCCTTTTCTGGAAGTTATTTAAACTGAGAGGATGAATGAATGACCTTTGTTATCCTTCCTAAAAGTATTTCACTTCTGTTATTGTAATGACAGCTGCTTACTAAATCTGTTTAAAACATATACACATGTGTGTAACAAACTAGCAAAAAGTTAGAGTCATGATAGTGGTTTGGATGACTTTAGCAGAAGAACATCTTTAAAATACTAGTTTAACTTATCTTTTTGGAATTTATTTTACAGCAACTTCTGAAATACAGGGATTAAGAACAGTTGAAATAAAAAAGGTAAGCCAAAATATAAAATGATACATATCATGAACATACTCTGTATGAATGGTGAATAGCTATGTTTGCATAAAAGTAGAAATCTGGCCTTTTTGACTTTTTCCAAGTCAAAAATGTGTGATTCCCAGTGTCTGTGTTCTTGTGTAAAACACATGTGACTGGTGTTGAAAGTGAAGGGAAAGAGGTATGAGTCACTTGTTTTATTGTTGTAAGATTCACTTGAAACCATAGTCAGTTTTAGTAAAGCCTGGGAACTCTTAAAGTTGTAAGCCTGTTGTTTCAATTTTATATTTTTCTTATTATGTACCTTTTAGGTACTTTTGCAAGAGCTGGGCTTTCTCTGCACTGTTGATACAAAAAAATGTATAAGGGGAGGGTTTTTATTCTCAGCAGATTTTAAACAGTAAAATTCAAATTACTTACTCATTTTCAGGCTTAGAAGATCTAAGTGAGTGACTGTTTCTGACCATCCAAAATATATTAATTTGTTTGACTCTATATGTCAGCCAATTTCTCAGATTATGTAGCTTGTATTTAGATAGTCTCTTCTCAAAGTAGAATTTACAAATGCCTCTCTGCGATGGTGGCTTTGGTTCATAGCTTAGTGAGGTAATGTACTGTAGTGAGACAATGGCTGTTTTTTGTCCTTCAACAGTGAGACACTAGGGGGAGCATGAAGATTAGTTCTAATTTTTGGGTAGTTTTTAGCAGGAAATTGTTATTACAGGTCGTGTAATCCCATCTGTCCAGTTCTTGTTGCCCATACCTCTATACTTTACAGATATGGGTCTGACTTCCATAAGTACCCAATACTGTAAGCCATGCAATACTGCTAGCCAAGTGTGCCAGCAAATTCTGCTCACATAATTTTCTTTCCAGAAAGATCTAATTATTTTTCATGACTTTAACAGGGCCCTGCAGATTCATTAGGAGTAAGCATTGCTGGAGGGGTAGGAAGTCCTCTTGGAGATGTCCCTATTTTTATCGCCATGATGCATCCAAATGGAGTTGCAGCTCAGACTCAGAAACTCAGAGTAAGTTAATTGTCAAACACTTGGTTAAGATTGCATTGGAAAGGCACAGGATTACTGGAATATGGTATAGCTGTGAATGCTTCTGGATTTAACAACAATCATTGCTGTTTAGATTGAAGTACAGTAACTCAACTTGTGATGTACTAAAGGATAATTTGTAAAAGGTATTAGCATGAGAAAGAAGTACTAAACCAGTCTGGTATCACAGAGCTAGCAGAGAACTCAGTGTGGGGAGCTTGGTTCAGAGCAAGGTTCTGTAAATCAGCTCTGATGCTTAGTGTGGTGGTCACTCCTGCAACTTACTCGGTCCGTTTTATATCCCATGTTTTCCATACATGACTGTTTTAGGACAGAATTAAAAAATGGAAGGTGAATTGCTGCTGTCTTTAATATCGCAGATGCATGTACACTATACTTAGCCTATCCCAGTATTTGATGTGCCTTTTCACTCTTGAATTTGAGTCATACTTTTTGGAAGATGAAAGGATTATTTCAAGATGAGTTTGAACACATAATCTCTGATGTGAATCTACTGCATCAGCCTGTATATCTTGTACTCTGTGTTCCTCAAATATCAGGATCAGTTCTTTAAGGAATCATTATTTTCTTACACAACAAAGAATAACTTGCACTGGAGGGGATGTCACACTGGACTTGTGACATAAAGTTTCCTAACTCTGTATCACCTCATATTTTAGCTCTTTTTGTACCTTACAGAGAAAATGTGCTGTAAATGGATAGAATATTTTATATCCTGCATTGGAGAAAACAAACCTCAAAAACTAGTTAAATCCAGATATTCAGATCTGGTGTTATTTAAAAAAAAAGTGACAGTTAAGTCTACGTAACTGAACTTTTTATTGATAACTAGACAACTACCTTTTCTTCTGCACTTTTACAGGTTGGGGACAGGATTGTTAGCATCTGTGGAACATCTACTGAGGGCATGACTCACTCCCAAGCTGTTAGTCTCCTGAAGAGTGCCTCGGGCACTGTGGAGCTGCAGGTAAAAGAAATTCTGTGATGTTTGGAATACTCCTTGTGAAAAGGCTGCATTGCAAGGGAAGTGGGGGAGGCAGTGGGATCCCAATGCATGGTTCTTTTCCTTGGAATATAACAAATTGCCTTTTCTATGTAAGAAATGTGGCAAGCTATGATAACAGCAGTTTTCTGAAAGCCATTTTGTTACCTAACGCAATGAGTTGTTGAAGAGTCAGCATTATCATTTTACTGGCATACAAACTCTGTTCTTAGGTTGTAGCTGGAGGAGATGTGAGTGTCATAACTGGTCAGCAGCAGGATCCACCTGCACCCAATCTGTCATTTACAGGGCTAACCTCGACCAGCATTTTTCAGGATGATTTAGGGTGAGTCACTATATAATTTACAACTCTTGTTGCCTCTTATTTCAAGTGGGACACCTTCTAAAATGCTTTCAAATTCTAAAAAGAAATGAATGAATTGTTTAACATAACCATGCCTAACACGCTTGGTATATGTGGTACCTACAGGTCACATACCCACTTTTGCATTATTTTTCCTGATAAAATTCACTGTGCTGACTTTTTTTCCCCTTCTGCAGAATTACAATGATGTGATTTGATTTCTTCACTGTATATACAGCCTCTCCTTCTGCTGTTCATAACTGAGATTAGGTGATTCACCCAGTCTCAGTTGGTCTCAGACTTTAAATATTAAAGTCCTGTCCAGAGTGTTACATGAGTTGACATGCTGTGCTTCTTAGCATCAGACCGTCAGAAACCTATAGCTTCTAACTAGCATATTCCATAATACTGCAAGGTAGAGCTCTAGCTGTTGCTGAGCAAATTTTGCCTCAAACTCTGTGATACATCTGCAGCATTTTTCTTACAGGAACAGGGAAAGAGAGAATGGGGTTCTTTAGTCACACAAACATACTTTTGAGAATAGAATTTTAAGAAGTTCTTATAGACAACAAATATATATGGAAATATACTATGCCTATATATACATTCATATTTCAGAGAAGGAGAGGAGCACTTAAAGCCTTCAAAACAGCTATCTTGACTATTTTCTCTTGGTTTTTTTTTGTGTTTTTTTTTTTGTTTGTTTTTTGTTTTTTTTTTTTAGCAAGTGTTACAGGATTTTTAAAGTAATTGTTTATTATGAGTTGTGCCTTTTGTCCATTGTGATTTGGAATACTGGTATTGCAACTGCAGTAAGCACTGCTAAAGGAACATGCTAGCACTAACTGTGCATTGAGCTGTGGGGAAAAGGCATGAAATGAGTATGTGAAATAGCTAGCTAAATGAGGGTATTATATGGAATTATTGTTTTAAAATTAAAATGTCCAAAGCAATGTGATTAAGACATTTATAGTTACAGTGGAAAGCAAAATGCATTGCTTAGCTTGAAAGGAAAGATATTTTGTGTTGAATATTTTACATACTAAAACTTAAAATAAGAGAGTGTAGAAATACCATTGATTCTCTTTTTCAGACCTCCTCAGTACAAGACTATTACACTGGAACGAGGACCAGATGGCTTGGGCTTTAGTATTGTGGGGGGGTATGGCAGTCCCCACGGAGATTTGCCCATTTATGTGAAGACAGTGTTTGCGAAGGTAAATGATTGAGTACAAATTTGTTCAGTCAAGACATATGTTAGTTAATCCTCAGCAGCATGGCCAAAGCATGGCCTGAGTCTGAAGCCAGGCTGTTGTTAACAGTTTCTAATTGCTTTCCTTTGCTAATGCACATACTGCTCAAAATGTGTTTTCACCATTTAAAGGCTGTAGTTGTAGAAAGACTCATAACTTCTACATTGTGTATGACAGGGTCTGTTTCAACTGTCAGAAAGTGGGTCTATGCATGTGCTTTGAAAATTGAAGCATGTCCTGGGTTTGTATAGTCTTTGAGAAGTACATGGGAGCATTTTATTTATTTTGAATGAGGGTCTGTAATATAGATGAATACAAGATGAGACAACTTGGTCCTGACTTTTGGGGAAGTTCATGTCTTGCCTTGGATTTGACAGGTTGTACTGCTTAGGAGACCGTCCTGAGCCAGCAAAAACAGAATCAAATGCTCCAGATTTTCATGTAAGCCAAAGCACAGGGCTGGGTTTAATTACCAAATTTCTAATACCCTGAACTGAAAACTTTGTCATGACTTGAAAAATCTTACTTCTATCACTCCTGATCTTAAAAGTTTTATAATAGTTAGAACAGGAGAGTTGAGGAGTGTGAAGGTCCTGTAGGTAGATGAGATACAACTTAGAGAAGGCAGGGCATAAACTGTACTGCTCTTGACTGTGGTAAATAACACAGGATCACAGAAAACAGCAAGGTTTAAGGGCCTAGACTGAATCTATCTTATTATGACGATAAGATGCATGAATCTTCAATTATGTGTTGTATCGTTGCAGGGTGCAGCAGCAGAAGATGGACGCCTGAAGAGGGGAGATCAAATAATTGCTGTGAATGGGCAGAGTTTAGAAGGGGTGACCCATGAGGAAGCAGTTGCTATTTTAAAAAGGACAAAAGGAACAGTCACTCTGACTGTTTTGTCGTGAATCAGCTGCCCAGAGGAGTAGGGTCAACAAGATCTTACTATTTACATTCCACATAGCAAAGAGAATGGAAATGTTTATATAGCCTTTTTGTTCTTCCAGCTTCACAGGACCATGTTACTTCACCGAAGAAAAATAACATTTAATCATATTTTTGTCTATGGTAGAAGTATTTGTCTTACTGTCAAAGCACTGGGATGGGATTATGTCACATGTATGGTAAAGACGTGGATATTTTTTTCTAAAAGTATTATGATGATGACTTGTGACCCAGCAAACAAGCAAACAAAAAATAGTATGTTTTTTTTGATCTAATAACCATACAGACTGGAATGTTTTTCTTGGAGGCTTTGAATATTTGAAATGTATAGTGAAAATGTTGGATGAAATAAAGTCATCAGGTCAAAAAGGAAATGGCAAGGGCAAGATAAAAAGAAAGGTTATTGGAGAAAGAAAGCATTGACAAAATATATAAGTTTTGGAGGAGAGGGAAAGCCGGTTAATGTGGAGGCAGATGATTTGCATTATTTCACAATACTCAAGTGGAAGGAGAAGACGTGGGTTTTCTCATGGTTTTGTTTTCATAGTATTTTTGTTTTCATATTATATCCAAAAAGAGGAAACTGCATTTTAGTTTCACTTTTTTCTTTTCTTTTTTGAAGGAGGGAGGTTAAACTGAGAGAAGGGAGGTTTACCAGAGCAAAGGAAATTGTATTCAGGATGGAAAAATCTGTTTGCCAATAGAATCTTTCCCTAGTGAACGAGAGTGCCCATCAACTGCAGTATTAGATGGATTTAGATTTTTCTTTTTTCACAGTAGTATTTTCTCGCCTATGTGAGTCTGCAAGTAACCTTCCCAATGTGAAATGTGTGTAGGTGAAGGCTGTCCTTTTCCAACATGCAAGATAAATTCAGTCTCAGCACTGAAGTTTCTAGGAGCTGCTTGAAGCCGAGCCATGAACAAACCACTCACAGCGGATTTATTTGGCTCTCTTGAGAGCCTTGCAGGTATTCACTGAACTAACGTGGAAGAAGTTAGTGTTAAGAGGTGTAGGAGGGAGATGGGCAGAGAGCTGGAGACTCTCACAGCAGAGGGATGGTGAGCAGGAGAGAGCAGAGGAAAGTCTTCCTGCATCACCATCAGGCTAAACAGGAAGGTCAGGGACCACAGACCTTATTTGGGGATTATCAGTTTAACAGGCACAGATATATAAACTGGTAAAATGCAGTAATGGGATTTTTCTTCAGTACTGTGGTCAATATCTGATTCAACATCTTCAGCTTCCTAAGGCTTCCCATATCTCCTTGTTAAAACATTTTTCCCAAATCTTACTCGCTTCACCCTCCTGTTTTGGCAAGGAGCTCTCCATCCTTTAGCAATCCTGCAGATAATGCACACTTCGGCCACAATTTGCCTTCCTGCAGAAACATTTTGTTAAAACTCTTGAGGGAGAAAGGCTAATTAGTATGCTGTGTATGTCTTTGTAACATCAAGACCCTTTGTGTTGATTAGCAAAAACACTGTAGCAAGAAGGCCAATGCAGTAGCTATCACTTAAGATAAATTGCTGAACTCAATGTGCAGGAAATGGCTTGGGCCAGTGTTAGATGAATGTGGGAGAGACAGGAGAGCGTTCGTTTTAGTCGCAGATAAAAACAGTATTAGGTATGTCTGTGAAGTCGTAGAGTGATAACTACATCTAAGTGTATTAACTAAAGAACCTCTGTCTCATTAACTGTTCTAGAAGCTACCGTGTGATAGGCTAAGAGGAGAGAAAACAGATGATACCATTACTAGAGGCTGCTGGTGATGAACTGGTTCTTCTGTACTTAATCCCGGTGTAGAGTGAAAAATGCTTACATTAGAGTGTGTAAAGTCACTTTATATAGTATCTATATTTGTAACAGAAGTAGTGTACAGTTATTTTATTACTGCTGTTATGTCTAAATGGAGAATCTTAATGAATAAATATGAAATTGTCAGTGATGAAGAAAAAGGTTGTAGTTGTGTTTTTGGCTACTTCATGGATAAGCTAGTATTGCTCATTTTTTTGTGAAAGATCATCATTTCTTTAATTAATAACAACAAATTAATGACATTACTCTCTGTGTGGAACTTAAAGCCTTTTCTAGAAGGTTATTTGTTTGAATTTCAAGATTTTCTTGTCCTCATTCCCCTACCCTTAGCAAATCCATGTGATCAGATACTGAACCATCTAGGAATGAGGAAGAGGGAGTGATGTGTTTCAAAAAGGTGGTATTAACACCCTTAAGTTACAGTCCAGAGTGTTTAAAAAGCAGTTCTTAAGGCATGGGATATGAGACAGTGAGGCATGCAGCTATGTAGCTGTGACCCATGCCACTTCATAAAAAAATTTGCAAACTTAGGATATCTGGGTTTCCTTGTTGCAAAGTACTCAATGTTACTTTTATATCACTGGGGTTAGTCCTGCAAAATGCCAAGTACTCTGGCCCTGATTCTGCCAAGTTTTCTGGTTTTGCATAGCTATTGATTTTTCATGTGACTGCATTAATATGGGGCTTGACAGGGCTAGAGCTGAGGGGCCTGGAATTGTTCAGGATCAAACCATTTCAATTCAGTGCTTTCTTAAAACGATATTCATAAAATATTCATAAAAAGAGACTGTCACCTTTTCTTGAGTGTGAGCCTGGACCAAGGACAGCTGGCATATGTGCATATCCATTTCTGGGTCTTGAGGAGGTATCATTGGCACCGCTGCTTTCCTGGTGCTTCCAGCAGGGGAATCCCTGCTGGATCTTATTTCTGGGTTAGCTTTCTAGAAGCAGCAGTAAATGATATTTTCCAGTTGGAAGAAAGGGTGGAAGTTCACAGATAACCTTCCCTGCATCCTATTTAGTCTCTAAATAAAAAAGAATATGTATATGAAGTGGACACTGAACAGACTTGCCTAAAAATATCTACAGATATTCATATATATATATGTATGTGTGTATGTATATAGGTATGTATGTATAAAGTTATGCTTTGTTCTCAAGTGGCAAAAAGAGGTTTTTGGTTTAGTGACAGAAAATTGCAAATAACATGGAAAAACTGACTCTCTTTAGTAGGGTTTTGCAAACAAAGCCTTGTTCCAAACTGAAGAGACTTTGGAGAGTGGTTGTATTCCCCTCCTCTTTTTCTTGAAATTTTTGAAACTACTAAGAATAGATAAAATTCCTTATTTCTCTTACAAGTGCTGTGAAAGCTGTGTCCCTACCATGTTCAAGACCTACAATATATACACAAGATATTTTTGTGTCTTTCTGACTTGTAGACCTCTCATCTTCCTCCACAGCTATGTAGATCTTGATTCAATTTATTCCATAGCAATAGCCAATTGCAGATTTATGTGTTACTTTGTGAATTTGTGTCACCAGTATTCAGGAAAATACTGACAGAAGCAGGTTGTACTGATATGTTTCAAATATTTGAAAATAGTATGCCTGCTAATAGGAGATGATGTCTGAATAGGTTTAGCTTCATCAACTTTTCCCTAAGGCAATATCTTCCACAATATTTGGGTTTCTGCTCTTAAGACAAACAACTGAAATATGGAGAAACACATGAATGCTGCCTCCACTCATTGTAGAAAGAAGAGGAAGGTAATACTAATCTGAAAAGCTGCTTGTATCTCAGGTGAAACTACTGGATTATTGATTTTTAAACTCAGAATAAGAATAACAAATTGTTTTTACAAAAAAAAATTTACAAGGTTTGCACTGAAACTCATGCAAAAGAAGGTTTTTTTCATCAAAGTATTTTGTGTTTACTTAACCTTTTTGATCTTCGGATAGTTTAGATATCTGACTCTTAATTACATGAAAGCAGCACTTGGATAATCTTGAAAAAGTCTTATCAGCGTTCATTCTTAACTGAGAGTGCTATATTGGATGTTTTAAGTGCTTGGAGTTAGATGTCCTATGTCCATTTTACTCATAGTTAAAGGAAAATATTTGTTTAAGAAAAGAATATTCAGATTTGTCATCATTTTTCCTTGTATTTCACTGTTTGTGTGTTAATGATCGATATGCTTCAGCTGAGCAAGATGGGCACTATAGCAAAAAGGCAATAATCTATTATTTCTTTTCACCTTTCCACATCTGTTGGGGGAGTAAATGAAATTCTGTGCTTTTCTGGGGGAAATGTGCTTTCTGAGCAATTCTATGAGATGTGGATACATCTTTGAAACTCTGAGCACTGAACAACAGAGCTTCACAATTTGGTGTGTTTTCGTAGTATTTTTATGCTCCTAATGCTTCACACCAACAGGAGGGACCATGTTACAAGAGTGGGAGGGCAGTACCTCTAAGGGCACATTTTCAGAATGTTTTTTTTCTCAGTTTTCCCTTACTGTGCACAGCCCAGAGATAAGGGTGACTGAATTTCAGGTCAGGCACTTTACATGAGTCTTTGGCAGAGGTACATAAAAGGTTTTCAAGATGCACTTCACAGCCTGCAACATCCAAACACTTTGTCGCCACAAGGACTCCACAGCCTCCATGTCCAAGGCTGCCAAGTTTCCCATTACTGGGGATTTTCCAGTGTTAACTGTGAATGTGACTGCTTGTTTGCAGAGAAGTGAGAGCTGTTGGTGAACTTTATAAATATTAAGATAATCCTAGTGTGTCCTGGCAAGTCCCTTCTGTGAGAGGAACCATTGAGGACACCAGATAATGATCTTGGTCATATGGGGAACGTATTGACCTTTGCTACTGGGACAAAGATCAGGAAATGATTAGAGGTGACAGTTTGTTTTTGTCATACTTCTTTGTTAGTTCCAGACTAAACACCATTTAGTCTTTTTTCCAAAACTCAGACTTTATTTTCCAAGTTTAAAGTGCTTGCAAAAATCTAACAAAGTCTTGGCCTACCATAAAAAGAAAGAAAAAATTTCAGTCATATTTTAATAGGAAGTAATGCCCAGCACCATTTTGGAAGAATAGCTGCAGGATTCTCTCGTTCTGTCTAATGAGAAATTCTGAGATTTTGGTTCCAAGCAGACAAAAGCTGAGATGCTGTTTTATAGAGGCACTTGAGGGTGTGGTGGTTAAAAACCCACTCATGAGCATAGCACTCCCCATGTATCTCCGTGATGGGATTGCAGTTGTACTCATCTCTTTCACGGATGCCGTGCTAGGAGATTTCATTTGTAGTCTTAGAAGTCAAGGAGACCATGAATGTCCTGGTTTCATTCAAAAATTATATAAAGGACCCGCGTTTGTACTGTATTTAAAGCTATGTCACATACTTCTCCTTTCAACTACATATGTTAGGGAAAAGTAATTTCCTCAAACTTAAGAGTGTCATCTAATCAAATATGTTCTAGCGTTATGCATGATAGCATTATGCATGATAATTACTTAAGAAGAATGCAGTTTCCTGGAAAAGCTTTTATGTCTTTTACAAGCAAGATTGACAGTACCAATTGCCTTTGTGTTAAGTTTCATGTTACATAAGTTTAGGTGTGGCTAACAAAGAAAGCATTCCCAATAAGTATAACTCTCTTACGATCAGGGATCTGAATTGGTTGAGACAAGGTGGAGCCCTCTGGTACTGGAATGAACTTTCTATTATGACTAAACACATTGTTTTTTCAGTCTAGCCACGTCTTCCTGGAAGCAACCTGACTATTGTCAGCACAGACTGCAGCTGACCATCAGAATTCAATACGTGCGTTCTCTTGTCCTCTTAAAAGATGCCTTTTATTTTTCCTTTGCAATATCTAAAGCTGGAGAAAAAACTGTAACTGCACTTTTGCCTGTAAGTGCAGATTTATGAAAGTTCAGCATTTAGTACAAATAAGTCTTTAGTGGCTGACTGGTTGCCATCATCTGATGTCCTCTTCTTTCCAGTGTTACAAGTCATGGAGTATTCAAAGCTATTTTGCTAGTAGCCAAACTACTCCTGTGTGCAGTTTTTTATTGCTTATTCCATTTTGATTCATCTGTGTGGGGTGTGTTTAAGGAAAAGATAGCAAAACTTATTAAAAGATGCCTATATATATGCACATATATATGGGTTTAGGATTTTTGTGAATAATCCTGGATAAATGCTTTCTTTTAAACCTGCAGCTAATGCTTTCCAGATATTATTTTTTTCATGAACAGTAACAGATCTCAAATAATTAAAATAATTTCTACAGTTTGATGACAAGGAAAGTGCAGCATAGGAATTATGTTTGTGTCTGGGGCTACTGATTCAGTTTTCATAGGCCTAAGGGAACCTCTTGAAATGTCAGTTTGATTCTAGGATTACTCCCTTTATTTAAGCTCTTTTTTTTTTTTTTTTTTTTGTGTCTTGTGCATTAGACTATTCCTTTTGAATAACTATAGGCACTGAATTCAGTATTATTCAGTTCAATTTTCAAGTAAGCTTAAATAAACATATATATATATATATATATAAAAAACTCAGGCTTGAGCATAAACTTTAATTTCCTGGCCAAAGAGGCAAACATCCTTGTCCTAGCTGTTGTATCATCTCTGGATTGAACCCCGAAGTGTTAAAAGCCTTGATGGACCTTAGCTGCAGGAGCTTTGATGGACCTTTCCCCCTCAATCTCAATGCCAGGAGAAAGATAAAGCAAGCAAAATCTCTGGCAACAAGGAACAAGGAGAGAGAGAGAAAAAAACAACGTGTTTGCTGTCGCCTGGGAGGCTGTTCCCTTTCCGCTAGTGTGAAAGCTCACACTATTCCTCTCACCTGACTCCCAGTTCACCAGTGGACTGGAGCGGCGGCGGTCAGGCAGGGCAGGGCGGGAGGCAGCCGCCCACAGCCAGCTCTGCTCTGTCCGCGTGCTGCAGGTTTCCTCTCCAACACACTGAAACGAAACGCAACGCAACGACACAGCCCCCCGGCGGTGCTGCCGTGAGGCCAGGCGCCTGCGTGTCCCGGGGCTCTGTGGGGAAGTGTGTGCGCGTTCAACACGCCGCGGCGCGCAGGCTGCTCGCACTCACCCCCAGCCGCGGGCGCGGGGCCGCTTTAGTCTCGGGCAGAGGCCTGTGTCGCTGCTCGGCGTCTGCACCAACCGTTCTCGCTTCCAGCCACCAGGTAGCACCAGAGAACCAGGGAAAGCCTGCGGTGGCCTGCGCCGCGAGCGCTTGGAGCAAACCCGGGCGCTCCAAATCGGCAGCCCGTGGGCCTGCGCTTGGTGTTCAGCCGCGATCAGCAGCCTGAAGGAAGCTGTTCGGTCAGGAGAAGCTGTTTTAGCTGCTGGTGCACTTACGGCGTCCAAACTGCCGTGTTCCAAAGCAAAATGGAACAAAATGCAGACGTAGGGAGAACAGTACCCTCTGTTTAACACACTTGATCCTTATTGAAGGCCTTTACAGACTGTAACGGATTAGGCGTTAAGCCTGTAATGTTTCATACCGGCCTTCACAAAATTGTGATGTAAAATAATGCTTCCAAAAAATGATCCTCAGACCTTTTACCCCAGCAGGACTTTTTATTTGAGAAGGTGACAATTAGCTATGCCTGTCCTTTCTGAAAGTTTCCTCCAGCACTTGAAAGATTATTTGACATTTTTAGCTCCTTGGAAAGTGCTTAAAGTAGTAAAAGAAATCATTACTGACCATCTCTGTGAGAAAACAAGTACTGTTGGATTTACTATGAAAAGTAATAAAGATACAAACCCTGTTTTCTTACTGACAGCCTTTCAATAACCTCATATGATTTTTTTTTTTTTCTAGTAGCTAGCAAAGGAAAAAAAGGTCATGGAAAAAAGACATGAGCTATTGTACTCCTGCGCTGTGCATTTCCATAGGTGTGTCTGTGCCTTCAAACCATATGACATCGTACACGCAGGAATTTTTGATCTGGGCATTCACACATGAGTTTTCTGGCAGTCCTGAGGAGCACAGGCAGGCAAGCACGGTGCCTTGCAAGATAAGAAACTTCTAGCATAATCCTCGGAAAAATAAATTCCTGGCTTTAGTGCCAGCAAGTGCTGTGAGTGATCACATATCCTGCTGTTATTTATTAACAGGTTGTGCACATCCAAACGCCACATCCTATTTTGATAAAGTACCTGAGGAGTTTATGGCAAGAACCTCAGATTGCAAGTCTGAAAGTTACAAGCACCTGGATGGATGGAGTTACATCTCCTAAATGTGTGTCTCGAAAGATAGATTGATAAGCAGCTCAGGACAACCAGCTCTTACCGATTGCTTCAAGATTTACATTACACAGACAGATATCCAAGTGTGCAACTACACCGAGGCTAATTTGCTATAGGCATGCTTCATCTTAGGTACGCTGGTTTTCAAGGACAGCAGCCTTGGCTGTCACTGACAGAAGCTATCAAGGATTCCCAGCAGACCGAGCTGATGAACATACGAACTCTTTCAGCTAGTACGTTCTTTCCTCCAGAAATGACAGCCTGTTATCAGAAGATGCATGGACAAGCCTCTGAGGTTTGCTTATGCATATAGCACATCCAGAATATCATTACTCAACAGCTTTCTGTAGAAATTCAACTTTTTCCTTTACTCTGTGAGGGAAGTGTATATTTAAACATGCTAAGAGATTTAACAGCGCTAAGGACTGATCATCTATTTCATTTTCCATAGTTTAAATGAAGAGCCAGCAGCTCATCTTCCTCCCACGCCATTCCCTCAGCTCCAGCTCAGAGGTCTGAACTTTCTCGGTGATAAGAGCCAATTACGCTAACAGAGTTGCACGGGGTTGGGCAATCACACTTCCACACCGCTTTGGGCACTCTTCAGTACTGGACAGCTGTTTGCAATGGGCAGGTTAGTGAAGCAGTTACCTGCAGGACTGGAAGGTGGACTAACATCATAGTGCAATTAAAGCAAGATTAGCAACTGACATCACACCCCAAATCCTTCCAGCTCCTTTGTAGCCTTATTTATTTATTGCATGTATGAAGCTATACTAAGCATGCCCTGACTACAACTATACTTCACTCTGAAATGCAGCTGATTTTACCGAGTTTGTTCTGTGATTCATTTCACTCCCAGTGCCAGTAGCAGGGAGGCTGTTTTTATAAGTAAGTGCTTTGAAAACAAGTTCCAGCAAAACTGATCTTTATCAGCTCCTGTTGAAAAGGCTGTGCTTACTGAACAGGCCAGTTAAATTTTAATCTGGGTTACATAAAGATTGTTCTCAAAGGAAAGTAGCACATATTGACATTGTTCTCACACCCATTAACTTGAAGCCAGAAAGTGAAAGGGCAAAAGATACACAAAATCTCTGTGTGTACGTGTGTGTTTAAACATACATATATATGCGTGTGTGTGTGAGTTTATTATATTTACATATATATAAAAACAACTTCGAGCAAGGTTATGATAGTATGACACAAACTCAACTCTTTCAGCAGCATCTCTGCTGTCTTATCATTTTGGAGGGAGGATGGGGATGGAGATGGTTTCCTGCAGTATGAGAGTTATGTAATTCAATAGTCCTTTCTTGGCAGACCTGCTGCCAGCAACTGAGAAGCTTTTTCATGTAAAATTAAAGGAGTAGTGTGTTTGTGCCCCGAAGCTTGGCCTCTTCTGACCTGGAAAGATTCCTAAGAAAATATAAAAGAATGCAAAGGAAACATATTCAAGCAAAGGACAGTATAGATTTAGCTCATCCTTACAGGAGACAAAATTTGGGTGGGTTGCATTTAGGTTCAATAGATAGATTTCCAGTCAGTTGTTACGTTTAAAAGTAAATGATGCTGGCTACTATTCTTTGTGAAGGACATGGAGCTATTGCAACAGGCTAAGCAACTAATGAAAGTCTCCTTACACACAGGCAAGGTAAAACAGCTAGCTCTCTTAAGAGCTGTACAGTTGCAATAGTGTAACCTAGAAAACAAATGAGAAGACAAGACTGTTGCTTTAGTTCTTTCACTGGATTTCTGAATTATTTATTTCCTAAAGAAAGAATTTTTCCAAGTAAGTCATTTCTGGTTTTTAGTATTTACAAGACTTTTTTTTTTAAAATTTATGTTTATTCTTTCCTAACAATGGAAATAATTTTTTTGGTAAGGAGTTAAGAATAGTTTTTCTGTACTGAAAAAAGCATGCTTTAGGATATTTAGGATGTTTTAAGACAGATCTACGGACATGTTCTTAGAGTGGTCCAAACTTAAGTGGTCTAGAACTAGAGAGTTCTAGAGTGGTCCAAACTCAGAGGTCATTTACATATATCAGGGATGCCTAATAACCCACATCAGAGACCTTTCAGATTGATACCTGAGATAACAAAATGGCCTGAGATTTCCTGTCGCTCTGCTTTGGGTACCACCATTAGCACGAGGTCTGGTTTCACGTGCATGCGAAGATGCTTCTGAAACACCATGGGGAACATGTCCCTTGATTCATTTCTTGCCACAGGAATTAGGTATCAGTCAAAGCCCTAGGAACCCCCCTGCTGCTGGAATATTGATTGGTCAGCCAGGCAGGGGCAGATGGGGAGGTGACAAGGCCAGGTAAGAACGAGATGCTCACCAGCATCATAAGCAACAGGACACAAAGCACATCAAAAGCAAAATTTTATTTTCCTTACCTCATTTGCTTTCAGTATTTGAGAAGTTATTCGTCCTCCTTTTTAGAAGTCATCTAGGAGAGTGAAACTGTTTATCAAATACAAAAAAAAAAAAGTCCAAATGATGGGGTATGAAGCCTTTATCTGTGGGGAAGGATCAGGGCAGAGAAGAGTCAAAAACAGGACTCTGCAGGAAATGTAGTCCTAAATGCTATGTCTTATACTTAAGCTTGAGCTGGGCTTCTCCAGGCCAAGAAAGCCACATAAAATAATTGTATAGCTTGTTGATGAAAAATAATTGTGAAAACCACACTTCATACATTTTACTGACGGTGATTAAACCCGTTTTCCTCTTCAGTGTGGATGTGGTTTCAGATCTAATTAAACCCAAGTTATATGGGCAGTTGCTTTCATTTGCTCCCTCGAATGACTTAATGAGAAAAATATACCAGGTAGGAGGCAAAGGAGACTGAAAAAGACAGAATCCTTGTCAATGAGCTGTGTGCTTCCCAAACTATGCAAAGGAAAGATGGTAAAATCATGTGTTAATGGTGGTATATCTGGTTGCTCTGACCCAGGAAGTGATGATAAGGAGTTACCTGACTGCAAACTTCAAGCTCCTCCTGTCCCATCAGGCTATACATTGCCTTTTTAGTGCCTTATGTTTGCTCCTCTAGTGTTTGCAGTCCAAGTGCCCAAGTAAGAGGTGGCCCAGAGAGGTCAAGAAACTTCCTGCCTAGATATTTCTGCTCACTCCCAGGTGCTTAGGGAAAGTTGTGCTCTATCACTTCAGAATCAGTAGGAAGATCTGCAAACAGTCTCCTTTCTGATTTGCTTAAACAGTAAATTTAGTCTCCAGCAAACCTTCCACACACACCAGAGGATTAGACTTGTGCATTTAGATTCCTAAAGCCCAGTTAAAAGCAAAGAGGAAGAATAAACAAACAAAAAAGGAGATGGCTTTTGTGCAGTGCAGTCAATCCCAATAAAAATCAATCTCCAAGAATACTTCAGGAAAGAAAAGAGATAAAGCTAATTGAGGACAAACAGCAGCTAAGCTGCAAGATGGCCAGTGTTTCAAGGCAAGCTCAGATTTAAAGAGAAATATGGTGTCTACTGTCTGCTTTATTGATAGACTTCTAAGCAGGTAGGTAATATGGGAAAAGAGATTTGAATTTCATCTGGAAACTGTTCACCCTCCACCTGTCTAATCATTGCTTCCTTCTTGCATCTTTCAAAGAACTATAATTACTGCTTTAGCAAATAAGCCCTGCAGAGTTAAGGCAACTGCAGTAGATGCTGTCTTTGCATTAGTGATTTAATCAAGCAGTGCAGGTTTGAAGTAGATTTACAAAGCATAAATTTACCTTGTGGCCAAATCATCCAAAAGCCACACACCCCTTACCATCTGCTCAGTGATCCCAGAACTCATGTTGCAAATATGCCTTGGAACTCCTCTGGAAAAAAATTTATAAATGGTCAAAACGCTTTAAGGAATGCATAGTCATGTGGATGGTATAACAGCTTCTTGGCCTTTTAGTGGCCAGAGCAAGTACTATTTTGCTTCCAAATACATATATTTTAAACCAGGGTGAAATTGTGAGGAGACTCCTGCTGTATAAATGAAGCACATAAATGGAATAGATTCAGGTGCTTTATAAAGAAACTACTTCACATGCCCTGGTAACATATAAAGCATTTAAAATAACTACAAAATACTTAAATTTAACCAAGACAAATAGGATGAACAAACAGGATATGTATGTATTTTATTTCAGTGTTGAAAGAAAGACTAAATGGAATTTAATGTCACTGAAACATACACCCCTACAACATGTGGATTCTATTACCATCAGGCCCCAGCTTCAGTATGTGAAACAGAGCCATATCACAAATCCATTCTCAGCTTAATGTATCAACCCACTGTGATGTATCATAAATGGTCTCAGGAAAGTGGCATTCTTGGCTCTTTGCCAAGCATAGGTCACCTTCTCTTTGAATAGGACCCATATTTCCTACCAGTTTTACTGAGTCGATCAATAGTTTAAAGCCACTTGGGGAGGGAATGAGGTTTGGGTACAAGACCATAATGTAGAACTGCTGAGGGGCATCTTCCTGCCTGTATCCCAACAGCAGCTTGTTGCCAAAGGGAGGAGTAAACAAAAACTGGATTTTTAGCAATTTGGAGGTTAAAACCAGTACCTGCCATCACCTATAAGGGGCAACGGATGGTGAAGGAGCAGGCGCAGGGGCTGGTCAGATGTGAGCTGTGAGCAGAGCTGTGCAGATGTCTGTGCTGCCATCCCAAGCTGCCGTGTGCTTCCCGGGGAGGAAGAGGTGCCGGGCTGCTGGCGGGACGGAGGACGTTCCGCATGCTCTGCTCCAGCTAATCTTATCAAACGCTTGGCTTTGCTTCCTGCTCAGACGATAATGTTTGCTCTCTGATTCAGGTCAGCGTTTTGTAGATCACAGCAGCAGATACACGGGGAATGGCAGCTGGGCTGGGCGGTTATCCCCCTCTCTGAATCACATCCCTTTCCCAATCACTGTGAGTTGGGACCCTCAAGCAGCTTGTGTGTTGAGCTTTGGATGTTCTTCAGACAACCTCTCATCTTACAGCACATCCCTGCTGCCCATCGCAGATCTTGGCTCTCTTCCTCCTCCTCCTCCCTTTGTTCCTACACTTTCCAACAGCGGCAGAGGATGGCAGTAACAGATTCCCAAGGGCCGTTACCATCATGTGTCCCTTTGCCCTGATTAGTTGTGAAGATGAACTAAGATCAGAACAGTTTAGGGAAGGTCTAGTGAAATGCAGCCATCTTCACCAAACTGTTGCTTCTCTGCCAGTAGCTTCTGATGTTGCTTTTCATGCTTCACTTTTATCTACCAGGGACACTAGAGAAAGATGAAAAGACTTTCTTTTTGCTCCCATTTCTGCGTGAGTCGTCACAGAAGCACACCTTGCTATTTCTGTTTTCACTTCAGCATTTCTAAGATAGTAAGATATAAATTCTTTTGTATCATGAAATTGAGTAGTTTGATCTTACAATTACAGATGCCAGATATATATAGACATACATACATAGATATACATCTGCTTTTCAACTGTTTCCCCAAACCTTGTTGCTGTTAGATACAGTTAAGCAATATTTAAAAACATGGAGACATATAATGCAGATCATAATGTCTCATCATAGACCCACTTGATAAAGAAGTAGGGGAGTTAGCTCTACAAATATTTCAAAAAGTCAAAAGATATAACAGATATTCTTGTTACAAACTTCTAGATAACTTCTTAAAACACCAAACAACTTTAAAGTGTTTGATTTCAGCAGGTAAGGAGTTTCCTTCTCTCTACCATGGGTTTAACTTTCTATGTTATTAAAGCCATTCTCCACCTTTTCTTCTTGCACAGTTTATTCCTTTGTAGGAATATACTGCATTTTAACACCCATCAACAACTTAAAATATAGTGATAACCTAGAATCTAGAAACCACAGGATCCAGAACTTCTCCTTGCCCGTTGCAATGTCTGTGTCAGTTGCTGCTGTGCAAAAGTGGTTGCAGACCAGTCTGGAGAAACAAACTGTCCTGTTTCGTAAACCTGTGTGTGCTGGCAGCCGTGATAACATTTATTCTTGCCGAACTCCTAGTCTTCTCTTCGGCATGGTGTGCTGTGGCAGCACAGCAGCCGTTCATGTGCTGGGGGGCCACCAAGTGCCATCGGAGCTCGCACCAGACACATGGAACAGAGCTCTGGCAGCATCCCCTGGATGTGGAAGAGACCCATGCAATAGCTCCTGGCACATTCCTAGTGCAGCAGAATAACGTTGAGGAAAAAGCTGAGCCTGGTCATGGAGCCTCTTAACCCTGCTCCCCCAAGATCATCATCAGCAACAAAACATGGAACATCTGGAGTACTGTGTCCAGTTCTGGGCCCCACAGTACAAGAGGGATGTGGAGCTGCTGGAGAGAGTCCAGCGCA
>JAWLRI010000157.1:3149684-3161523 GCA_034781795.1 Crypturellus tataupa
GGGGTTGGACTAGATGACCTCTAGAGGTCCCTTCCAACCTTAGGCATTCTATGATTCTATGATTCTATGATTCTACCATCGGTGAGGGAGAACTTCGCTTGTCGTACTTGATGGGCATGCATACACATTATAAAATTAATCTAGCCAAACAGATCATCACACCTCCAGAACTGCTGTGATGAGAATGGACATTCTCACATTCTTGTTTACTGACAAGGATAAATATAGTGTTTCCATGAGAGATTTTTTGGAAGAAAATATTTTTTAAATTATTTATTTATTCACAATATTGGAACGGAAAAATGTTTTCAAAATGACTTTTTATTTTTAACTTGAGAACCGGAAAACTTAGATTCACAAATGATATCGGACCCTTTAGAATCTAC
The DNA here is from genome assembly GCA_034781795.1 of Crypturellus tataupa. Taxonomy (NCBI): domain Eukaryota; kingdom Metazoa; phylum Chordata; class Aves; order Tinamiformes; family Tinamidae; genus Crypturellus; species Crypturellus tataupa. Next base: position 3,150,071 of record JAWLRI010000157.1, read on the forward strand.
ATGTTTTACCTACATACTCACTAGAATTACTAAAAACCTCTGTACAAAAAAATCAGAAAAATTAAGCATCTATGAATACAACTCTTAAAAACAGTTTTCTGATTAATTAGTCATTTGAACTAGTTAACTAAATGGTCTTTTTATATCTCATTGCTCATCTCACCCTTCAGCCCATTTAAGCTATGAGCCTCACTCACATTCAAAGTCTTGAATCTTTTCCTCAGAGTAGGCATGTAATCCTCTTCATTCAGAAAAACATTACTTCCCAACCCCCTAGGGCCCACTAACCAGCACAACTATCAGAGCATTTAAGACAGCTGCTGACAAACCAAGGCAGAATTTGGTTTAGAAACAGACATAGAAAATGAATCACAGCTATAGGGTAAAAATTCCTTTGTTACTCCTCTGGTGCTGGTCTTCCCACAGCCTAATGCAATTTTGAGTAGTAGGTAGAAACAAGCAATTGAGTGGTAGTGGTAAACAAGCAATTCTGAGTGGTAGGTAGAACTCCAATCTTTTTCTTTGTGATAGAGTATTTTCGTATGTTATACTTGACCACTGTGGCTGACCACTCAGCCTAAGGGCTGGCTCCAGTTTGCCAAGACCTTGTGGTGGAAAGGGGGATGTGGGAAGTGGCTGTTGGGATAGTACAGGAGAGATGACTCTCTGTTTGCTCCCAGCCCCAGGCTTAAACTGGGAATATCTGTGGGGATGTTCCAGCCTGTGGAGACGTTCCAAACTGGCGCTGGGCCCTCAGTGCTTGAAAGACTGGAAAGCCCTGTTCTAGGTCTTTCACCCCTGGGATCACAACTGTTGCCATCCACATACTTAAACATGAAGTCCCAGCCTAGTGAAGTGAACGAGGGAAAAATCTGAAACACACTGAACCTGATAACAAGAATCCAGCTGGTTTTAAAAGAAAAAATATTTCAGCTTGAAAGTCTACTACTTAGTACTGTAAACAGCAGAGAGCCTCAGCAAAAGGGAGAACAACCCTCTCCAGCTGTGACACTCCAGGGAAACTGAGTTATGCCAGGAGCATTCCCACGCGTGTCCTGAAAACATAACGTGGAGAGTCAGGGAGGCAGCAGCCCTCAGCCGAGGCGCATTTGCAGCAGTCATGTGACGATGGCTTTGATATGGTTGCTGGGAACTCTAATGACCTATTTAATGCATAGCCGGTGACGGGTTAATAATTGAAACTCAAAGCCAATGTTCCAAGGACACAGGGTTCGGCCCTTTATTTGTATCCAGATCTTTGGCTGGTGACTGGTCTAAAGCCCTGGGCTTGCTGACTGCATCCTGGTATCTCTTCTCTTACGGACAGTTAGTGATACGTTCCATGAAAGACAGTAAAAACAAGCTGATGGAGTACATTGGAGGAGGCCAATGGTGGCTTGTTTTGAGAAAAGAATACATGGTAACTCTTTGAAATAGGCTCCTAAAATAAAAAATAAAAAATAAAAAATAAAGGTTGCTCAGGATAGAAAAAAGGGTATGCCCATTATAGACGAGTAGGTAAACAAGTGGAATTATATCATGGAATTCCCTATTAGACTTCTCATGGAGAAATCTTAATTGATACTAAAATAATGTCCAATGCTGTAAAGATGACTAGTTCTTCTCTACCAAATATTTTTTCCATGCAAGAGGTGATCTTAGAGACAGTATATAAAAATACCTTGATCTCTGGCCTTATTGGCTAGAGGTTACATAACTTTACCCAAATAATTATTTCGCTCTATTGATGAAAAACTATTGAGCTATTATGTAATGCTTTGCTACTGCACTGTGCTTTCAGAAAAGAGGTCATAAAATTATCTTTCTGTCTCTCCTTCTCACTCTCATAAAGCTGAGCACAATTTCTTGTCCCAAGTCTGTCTTCCTTTTCTCAAATGAAGGGCTTGGTGATTTTGAAATTTTCTTTTGGGGCACAAACTAAAAGAGCTGTCCTGCTGTGAATCATGGAAAAATACACTTGTCCACAGAAAATCTGTGATCAAAACAAGGACCAGGTAGAACTGAGCTATTTCAGCTGCTATATCAGATGCTTTATCTGAGACATCTGCATAAGTGGATAAGATTCTGCCTAGGAAAATTTATACTCTAGGTATAAGTGATTAGTCCCAGGGGTCTTTGCTGTGCCTCTCACTTACAGATATGAAAACCATAAAGGCAAATATCAGTGCTTCTCATTTCAGTTTCTTTCCAGCAGAAGTCTCTCTGAGCATTGTCTTGTGCAAGAATCTCTCTGTTTCTGAAAGTACTTTATTAGAAGAAGTGCTGGCAGACAACTGGAAGTGTCTGTCTTCATGTGCATTCTGCAAACATACCATAGTTTCTGGTGGCTTCTGTGTACAGGACTTGGATGCATATTTATACCAGCATAAGAGCAGGAAAAAAGAATATTTGTGCAAACATGTGGACAATAGATTAAGCTAGATTTCCTGGTTCCCAAATCATAGTCTTCCTAGTTGATACAAAAGCAGCACAGAGGTCACTGGCAAAAAATAGCAGCTCCCACCTTGGATCATACTGAACAGTGGGCTCATTTTCTACATCATGATAACAGTCTGCTATAAACGCCCACACTGTTTTTTTTTATCAGTTTAAAAGTAGAAAGAATTTTTAGGGTCTTACCTCACATTAATTTGAGAGATGATTTGGTGCCAAGATAAACTCTGTGTTTCTGGAGCTTTGTCATGAAAGAGCTTTAATTTTGCTGGAGTATTTTCACACAAATAAGTGTGCACTGGTATGTCTTGTTTTGCTGGAAGTTCTCAGACTTTAACTTCAGCAGTGATTGATCATCTTCTCTCCTCTTTGCTTAAGTTCCTTGTGATTCTTTTAACAGAAGAGAATAAAAAAATGCATGGAAAAGGTCATTGTAGGCATTGACAAAAAGCAAAATCAGGAAATAGGAAGGCGAGGTAGTCAAATGAGTCAGTAAAAAAGAAAAACGGCAGCCACTCCTATCTCTAATCATTTGGAGAGTATATTGTTCCTACAGATGTGAACTCCCTAACACAGAAAAAAAGTTTATTTTTTTCATACAATTTTGGTTGACAGCTTAAATAAATAACTTTCTATTATTATTTTCTGTGATTCTGAAATGCAAAAATATTGCCTTTTTTTTCCTGTTGGGCATTTCCTGTAACCTGATTGCAAGTGCTGGGATCCTCTTATCCTTAGAGGAATGCTGTGCAACCAGCTGGGTTACTGTGACCTGATATGCCCTTAGAAGAAGATTCTCCTGTAGATCCCAAGTCCTTGATTTCCATTTATCTGTTGAAGGAAACTGTTTTCTGAGGAACATTTGAGGCCTGCAAACCTCTGGGCCTCTGATCACTGGCTCTTGTAAGAAGTAACATGATGTGGTATGGGGTTCCTGCTCCTGTCAGGTAAGCCTTGCTGTTGAAATGGGACCCATAGCAATCAAGGATTTGATTTGATCCAATCACCTAACCATCACCCAAACAGCTGAGAACAGGAAAAGGGTCTAAGAAGGAGCAGAAATAAAGTCAGCAGAGGGGTAAGAAAGGCAGAAATACAGGCAGAGGAAGGACAGTTGGAGGAGGATCATCAATGACTGAAGGATGGTGGTAGAGGGCAGCTGACCCCTACCTCCCACCCCAGCGAACAGAGCCTCATCAGCCTGGCAAACACGTGTAAATCCCAACTCTGGTGTGCACCAGCCAATAAACAGCTCCTAGACACATTGCAGTTGTCCGTGCTTTGTTTGTAGGGTCCCTGCATAACATTAAAGTGACCCAAACACACTGACCAAAAAGAGGTTTGTAATGGGGTAAATGTCAAATTGCTTGAATATTTTACTATTATTAACTTATTCATGTTTTCCAGTTTTGAAGGACTTCTTAGACTTCATAATCCAGCACAGCACACGGATCTGAACTGAAGGGATTCCATCTCTGAACTGGGTGGTTCTACTGAAACTGTGTGTCTTGAAGCGAGTCACTAATCCACGATTGCAGGGGGGAAGTGAGCAGCAGAGGGGTTTGGTCAGTGATATATGCTATATGAGCTGTTACTCGTGACTAAGCTGAATAGCCAGAATTCTTAGATGAACCAAATATCAGAAAATGCCATTTTTACTTAGAACCCATTTACAGTAAAATGTTTCTAAGGAAATTGCCTCGCCCTTACCCCGCTCTCATTTCTCCTCTCTTCTGAATTCTCTCCTTCTTGTTATTATGTTATAAATTATTACCCAAGCATCCACCAGCTTCATGTATTTAAAACAGCTGCTGTGACTATAGCACACCATGATATTTTTGAAACTTGCTGATTTACAGCTATAATTTATAACTTTTAATTCTTTCTTTTCATGCTGCTTATTTTTTTTCCTTCACTTTATTTGTAACAGTTGTCTAATGATGTATTTATGCCACCTGTGACAAATACCTCATGATGAAAGCTAGTAAACATATTGCATTCATAGAGACACAGGGGGGCAGAGTATTGCAAATAGAAAGATTTTATGCTTGGATTTAATAGCTAGGAAGTCATAAATTAATTTTGGGATGGTGCTTTGTTGAATGCAACCTGCCTTTTCATAATGCTTTCCTCTTTCCTCCTTACAGGCTGAAGCAGAAGGGGAAAAAAAAAAGGGTCATCAGATTTGAAGACAGATTCTGAGAGTTTACATGCAGTTCAGTTTTAACTTGGCTTGTGCTCTGCAGGTTAAAATGTTAAGTTACAGCACAAATCATTCAATCTAAGATGAATGGTCCGTCAATTCTGAGAAGCTGTTTGAAAATGATACATTAGCTGATACGGGAGATTTTAAGTGCAGCTGCAACGATGCCTGAGACTCAGACTTCACTGCATTCAGTGCCGTGCTTGCATTGTTAAAGCATTCCTTCCTTAACTAATAGGTGACAGATGGCAGTGCTTTTTAAAAAGTTTTCTGTCCCAGATTCTCACATGTTCTCACCTAGCTCCTTCTCTCAAAGAACAGTGAAATTTTTGGAATTAATGCAATGTTTCAATGTCTAATGTTTTCTGTCACAAATAAAAATATTCCAGTGATGTTGCTTTACTTCAAAATTTGTAAGACTTGTTCACAGTATCGTGACAGATGAATTGCTGTGGTGGCTGTTGAGATTCACACAGCTTACACATGTATTTCAAGTAATTGCTCTATTAACATGATTTTCTTTTTGTATTTATATTACTACACTCTCTATTACACAATTCTAACATATGAGGTATGTTTTGTTTCTATCAGCAAATCAATTGATTATTTCTAGTGCCAGCGTCAACCCTCCTTACTTTCGATTTGTTGTCAAACCGCACTGCAGACCCATCAGAATATTTTGCATAATGAAAAAGCACACAGAAATGTTTGCTTCATGTGTATAAACACACACACATGCACACGTATATAGATGTGTCTTTACCAATTATAGATGTTGCATATCACTCAACATGACAGAAGAACAAGAAAGAAATGAGATATGAGCAAAAATACTACAATATTTATTTATTTATTTTCAGGAGAAAGGTTCTCATTTGGTTGTCTGTCTTTATTTCCAGAATTTCCAGAAATTTGTATCTGTAAGGAAATTGCATCTTCCTTCTTTGTGTCAATTGCCTGTCACAGGTCAAAACTACAAGAGCTTTTTACCCTTTCCTAGTGAAATAGTGCAAGAAAGCTATTGGTGAGACCTGCTAGTCTGTAGTTTTTCAAAAATTGATGGAAGTTTTTGTTCCATGCTTCACTGTTGTACAAATCCGTGACCTGTATAGCATCATAAGAATGTGCACCCGCAATTCAAGGACAGCATTGTTCTTCTTCCAGGAACTTCATTTATTTCCTCCAGGTACCATAGCTGATGGATTTTGAAAGGAAGATTTGTTAAGTAAGTGCCAAAGCCAACAAAAAATTAAACTCATGTTTCATATTAAATCAGCATTATTTAAAAGAACTGGGCATGTTACTGGTGGTTGCCGTACTTTAGCTTAAGGCCATCACATAAATTGTCTTTGACAAATTAGTCATGGAAGGTCATGCACATCTGTTTGCTGTTGTTCTATGAAATATCCCTTTCCCTGAAGGTCCCATTTAGCTGGATGCATTCTTCGTTTCTCAAGAGTTATTTTAGAATCCAAGTATATTAACATTACTACTTTCCACTGGTTTGCAATTAATTAAGACAAATACATAATAGTCTTTATTCTTTCCATTAAGAGAATGAAGAAGATGCTCACTGAAAACTTTTGCTAAACTTTCAAAAAATTGAGGGACTATGATTTGTTATCCAATATCAGTTACTTTTCAGTCTGAAATTATAAACAAAAACATTGCTTTTCAGAGTGAAGGTCTGTCATGTTTCTGCTTATTTCATTTAATAACTAGTGTGAAATATTTGTAGCTGAACCCTATACACTTAATTGTCATTTTCTAACAACTATGCTAGCATATAAAAATGACAGTGACCAATGACAGTGAATTGAAATATAGACCGTATAGATTAAAAAAGCTGATGTAGTACTTTAAAGTAAAGGCATAAGAGAATCAGGCATAGTAAATATAAATTATTATTGCTGTATTGACTAGACAATCTGATCCAGCATTATTTTCACTACCTATACTTCTGGGACAAACTTGGTAAAAACTTGGAGTTTTAAGTGTACTAATAAATTAAAATCAACGTTAATTAGTTATAAATCCATAGTAGGAAGACCTCACTGTGGATTATAGCCAGGATGAATTTGACCTGTGCCAATTCCACCCTTTTTCTTTGCTGCACTTTTCTATATGCTGCGTAATGTTTAAGAGCTATAACAAGATATCTGCATACTGTAGTTAGATCCACGAAAAAAAATAAAAGAAATCACAATGTGTTTGTGTAGATGAAGTCTACAGAGTTTGTGATGTAGAACATTACATTAAGATGTGTCTTGGGCTGTGCTCTTGAGAACATATCAGAAAAATTGCTGGTTTTTTTACCCGGTCAAGTATGACAGCGATGCAGCCCCGAATACACAATGCTTCTTTGAGATTCTGCATTTTAGTATGCAAATATGCCAAACATGACCAGAAATATGCAGGCTGTTTTACTGCATTTTGCAGCACAGCTTTGGATCTCTGTATGCGGTACACAGCATTTGGTAATGAACTCAGAACTAAAACAGCAACAGGAGTATAACTCAAACTACTTTTACTTTCTTTGTTAATCTTGACTGAATCCTTGACACGTGTTATCAGTGCACAGCCAGTTTCAGTGATCTGAAACCCAGCTGATTGACAGATGCTTGTTTGTATTGTCATAATGACAATTTAAGTAAGTGTAGTACCAGAACATGGTATTCAAGAGTCACGAGTACTGATCTCTTAAGAGAAGATTCAATTTCTTCATGATGTTGATGCAGAACATACTTTTTGTTGCCCTTCCCATCTGCCTGGCTTGCTGCTAATCTTGTGCATTAAGGATATATTTATACTCCTCTCACTAGCCATGACCTCAGATGTCTTTTCTAGCCTTTCTGGTTCTTTGGGAAAATCTCCAAATATGACATGCTGCAGTGTCTCTTCCTGATCTGGCAGATGGCCTGAAAAACTGGTAGCAGAAAACAATGCACAGGCTTAAATTTGAATTCCATAGATAATAAGCAGGTGATGTTAGCTCTGGCAAGCTACTGATGTTTGTTTGCTCTAATACGAGAATATTTTCTCAGGGAAGCAAGAAAAACCTAGAAACTTTTTGGCTTGAACTGGAATTGCATTCAATCAAAAATATTTTAAAACTTTATTCTCTTCAGCTTTTAACACCAATTCATGATTATCAAATAAAATTACACAGGAATTACTAGACTGCATCATGCTACAAATCATGGTATGGCTAAAGTATACTACCTCTTACATGGTAGTCCAAACTCTTCTCCTGTGCCAGATGGAGTGATAAAGGGGCATAGTTTATCCATGACATCTGTGGAAGGGACTAGAGAACTTGCTAAACATTTCCTAGTTTTAGGCAAAATCAGAAAAGAAAGAAGCAGCTTGCATTTACTCTATTTTTAGTACATTAACAGATGTTGATCAACTTCACTGTGAGTTTAATAGAAAAATCAAATAAGTAATAAAATATACCTTGTGTTTGGTGCATATCTGATGATATTCCTCCAAAATTCTTTAAATATCTGGACAAATTAAGTATTTTTCTATTACTGTTCAATAACTTTCAAATTACTGTTCAAATCCATTTAAAACATGAAAGAACACTACCTTATCATCTTTTTTTATGGGAATAAAATTCCAAAAGAGGATCTGGCAGTATCTGCCATTCTTCTCTGCTAAGTTGGTTGGTTACCTGGATGTTACTTTGATGTTAAATGCTGACATAAAAGAGAGGAACAGTAATTTATTCTTCCTAATTCTGAAAGTCCAAACAGTCTTAAAACTTTTTTTTTTTCCTCCAAGAGCAAGATTTGGTCTCTGTTCACTAATTCCTGGGACCTTCAGCTGTAAGTAGGGCATGCAGTGAAAACAACACGTGATGACAAGCCTACTTGACTAATTCTTGGCAGTTGAGACAGACTGTCTGTGAGTAGCCCACACACTTGGTGGCCCCACAATGCGACGCTCCCCAGATTTTCCCAAAAGAGCTGGAACAGAGCTTCCACGCTTTTCACCCACTAAATTTCTCTGTGGGCATTTGGCTTTCTCTAGTCTGGCCTCATGAGTCAATGACACAGTCCCCTTGGACATCTGTTTTAAAGCACAAAAGTATTTGTGCTTTGGGCTTCTATAAAGCATGAATAAATCTTTGTGCCAAGATATGAGATCATCTTGTATATTCAAAATAACAACAAAAAAACAGACATCAGGCAATGGCAACCTAAAAATAGTCTTGATCAGCATTGTGTTTTTTTTTTTTTTTTTTTTTGCTTTAATCAGTTTTTGGCTGAAAAAGGCAGCCTGTAAGTATCTAGCGTTTGAGCATCTATCACTATTGATTTTAGTCAACTACTAATTGTTAATCTATGCATAAGGATAAAGTATATAGTCTTATTTTTCTCTTTCAGAAATTTTTGATTAGAAAGGCACAACAGTGGGCAAAAACATAGTTTGTCTGTTCAAAAGTATTTCCTATCACCTCCACTTTACCAGAAGGGAAAGACCAACACCAAACTTTAGAAGAAAGAATGTAGTGGGAACATTTATAAAGAGAGAAGACAGTGTTCATTTCCTTCTTCTTGAAATATGACTGTCTTACCATAAAGACAAAAAGATCTGTTTCTTACTATATGCAACCATACAGAGGAATTGAGCAAAACACATGGATAGACTTAACACACTGGGCAAAGACTTAGAAAAACTTGATCTGAGTTCTTCATTTTGTCTGTATAACTTTGAGTTGTGGCCGAACTTTATTCTGCCTATAGTTCTTATAGTAGCTTGAGAGATGGAGACTGTTTCTGCATTTTAGTAGTGTGAAGCTCTGGAAGTCTGGACTGGACGAGCGGACAGTGAGGTGGATTGAGAACTGGCTGGATGGCAGAGCTCAAAGGGTGGTGGTAAATAAGGCTGAATCTAGTTGGAGATTTGTAGATCTGGCACCCAGAAGTTCTCTGAAATAATCCTGTAAATTGTTGGTGACCATGCAAGGGATCATAGTCACTGCCTTTCTTGGTCTTTGTTCAAAATAGTTTGAAAAGACAGCTATGCTGCACATTCCTAAATGTGTAAGGCTTTTACTTTGCATCGTGCAACACTGCATGCCCTGATTAGATAGATGGAAAGGGAGTTTGCCTACAGGGTTAAATCTCTCCTTTGTATGATTCACATAATCAGTCTCCTAAAACTGAGTCATTTGGGGGAAGGAGAAATCTGTAACTTTCACAGATGCTCTTAGGAAAGGAAGATGCTTTTTTTTAAGCAGAAAGTAATTTTTGGAATGCAGTATTGTTTGTGACATGTTCACACAACTTTGGATAGTGACTTTTTTTTTCTTCCTTCAGAATGTACAGACCAAACAAGGACAAACAACACACTGAACTTCTCAGTTTACAGCGCCTAGTGAAAGGGCCATTTTTGTAGGTGAAGGGCATGCATGGTACCAGAAAGGACCAGATTAATGTTTCGAGTTGAAAGGGTTAATTTTCTGACCACACACACAGAGTTATTTCTGAAAATAAGTGCAGCAACTCACAACAAGGATATTGGGTGTATGCTTTGCTGCCCTGAGCTATTTTACTGCATTGTAAGCTGTGCTTTTGCTTTCTCACTCACACGGACTGTGAATTGATGAAAGGACTTGGACCTTGGTGACTAAGCAGCCTATTTAAGTATCACTATATTAAAAAAAAATCTATTGGACCCTTGTCTGTTTTCTTTTTTTCCTGTTCTATCAGTATATCCTATATGCATAATATAATGCAGTTTGGTTGGTCACTTCTGATGAAATAAAATGCTTCTGATCCAGAGTGAATACATCTCACATCTATATGGAAAGCCAGGATCTAGTCTGACCTACAGTGCTGTGTAACCAAAAGTAATAGCACTAAAGTAAAGACATAGAATTTAGAATTCCACTAAGATGAATGAAAATGAATGCAAATACAAGAGAACTTTTCCTGCTGCTTATACTGTAGCAAGAGTTGCTTGCAAATTTCTTTGGTCCTAGTAGACCTCTTGACTAATTCTGGTTTGATATTTTTACAGAAACCATAGAAAAACAAAATGAAGTTCTGAGGGAGTTACTGTAGAAAGATTTATCAGCTTTTATTAGTAGCTTATATTTATAGTATAAATATATCTCAGTAAAAAATGAAACTCTTTCATATTTGGTGGTATTTAGGAAAAATATTGATAAAAAAGGAGAGGATATATGAATTGAATTGAAAAACAATAGCATTTCTGGTAAGTGGGCTTAGTGAATAAATTGGATCAAGATAAATGGTTTGCATTTCTCTTATGAGACTGTTTCTTTTATTGGAATTTTCTTCAGACATTTCTTTATGAAGTACATTTTCAAACTTATTTTTCAGAGTTACCACCGAAACCTGAATTAAGCTGAGTTAAAACCGCTACATGGTCTGACATTAGCCAAAACTTCACTTGTAAACATTTGTAGAAAAACACTTGCACAGCAAGTATAGAGTTTATCACTGCAGTCTTATACTGCACCAGGCTATATTAATTGTGAATCAGGTGATTTATCATTGAAATCAAGTTTTCAAGGAAACTAAATTGGAATTAAAAATAGAGACATAACATGGGAAAGATGGGTAAGAAATGGGAATTAAATCAAAAAAAATCCTTGTATCTCATCTCATCACTCCCTTAAAACCCATCTGTGAAGGAAAATCAGGCCAGGTCTCTGTTGATTTGTTTATATAGTTTTGCTGATTTAACCTCTGACTACCTACCTACTGAAGAGAGAGGAGAGGAGAGGAGAGGAGAGGAGAGGAGAGGAGAGGAGAAAAGA